>JALHCC010000187.1:0-38783 GCA_024340765.1 Tolypocladium cylindrosporum | reverse complement strand
GGGATGCTTCTCAGCTGGAAAGGCCTTTGGGTGGGTGGGGGGGGAGCCGTCTGGGGCCTCCTCGTGGTAATGTGCGTCATCAATTTTGATTTTGGAGGGGCTGGTGGGGACATTGTGTCTCTAGTTTCATAGCACTTTGCAGGGCAGAAGCGAGGAGAGAGAGGTAAATCGCTTTAAAGTATGCTGAAACTGGCCAACGTAGACTGTCAATTTTTTCATTTTTTTTTCATGAGGGTTCTTTTCCAAAACACACCTTGAGCAGAATAGTTTGGTGACAAGAGTTCCGTACAGTACTGCTGGCTCAAAGCAAACTCGTTCCGTTGCAACTTTGACGCCCCACGGCGCCTGCATCGACTGTCGCATGTCCCAACAACACTACATTAACCTTCAGCCTAATGCACCGCTACTGGACTTAAGCAAACCCGAGAATCAAACCCCGCATACATTAATGTCATCATGTCATCCTTGTTTGCTGTATCCATCAAAGTCCAGTCGGTATAAATTCGCCATAAAGCCACTGTGTGCGATCGCACTTATGTCACCAACTCGTCAACTCATTTATTATCTCAATCTTCAAACTCTAAAGACAAATTAACCATGTCGAAATTCTTGAGCAAAGCCGCCTTCTCCCAATCATTCTTTATTCAAGCACCGTCCCTAACGGAGGAGAACTTGCCCGACCAGAGTGGGCATGTGCACGTTGTAACAGGGGGATATGCCGGAGTTGGCCAAGAACTATGCAAGATTCTCTACGGGAAGGGGGCAACCGTCTACATCGCGGGGCGCAGCGAAGAAAAGGCCAACCAGGCCATCGACAGGATGAAGGCAGAAGCACCGTCGTCCGGTGGTCGCCTAGAGTTCCTCTTGCTGGACCTAAACGACCTGACGACGATCAAGGCGTCCGCTGAGAGGTTCCTCTCCCGAGAATCCCGCCTCGATGTGCTCGTCAATAATGCCGGGGTAATGTTCCCTCCCGCGGGGAGTAAGACAAAGCAGGGTCACGATCTACAGTTCGGCACAAACTGTCTGGGGCCCTTTCTCTTCACAAAATGCTTAATGCCGATCCTAACCCGCACGGCGGCCTCTTCGCCACCTAACTCCGTACGAGTTCTCTGGGCCGCATCATCGGCAATTCAGGTCCTTGCCCCTGACGGAGGTGTTGTATTTGACGAGGCGACCGGGGCCCCAAAGATTTTCGACAACCAGCAGACGAACTACGGCCAGACAAAGGTGGGAAACGTGCTCCTGGCGATCAAGACAGGCGAACTGTACGCCAACCAGGGCGTCTTGAACGTTTCGTTTAATCCTGGAAACCTCAAAACGGAGCTCCAGCGACATACGACTGGTATCCTCATGCGCCTAGTCGCAAAAATTCTCCTCTATCCAGCCGTTTTTGGGGCGTATACGGAATTGTACAGCGGCTGGAGCGAGGAGATTACCGCCTCCAAGGGTGTTTCGTACGTTGTTCCATGGGGCAAGGATGGCTCGAATTTGGTACGGCAGGATATTCAGGAAGGAATCCAGAATGGCCTTGCAACCAGATTCTGGGACTGGTGTGAGTCAGAGACCAAGTTATACTCGTAGCGTATTTTATAAAGAATCTCTGGCTCGCGTTGCCAAATATCGGGCTATCTCTCTTTCATCTTTGGAGGCTTTTTGTAATCGTTAGCATGAGCCTTTCGGCCCTGCCATCTCGTCTCGCAGAATAGTAATCTCGTGGTATCGGTCTTGGTGAAGATGCTCTGTTTGATTCTGTCCGGTACAGTTGCTGATGAGTCCTTGTAGGGTGTTGTTGGATCTCGCCGAAGAGGTCAAGGTATAGAGCTCGCGAGCCGCCCGCACAAATGGGAGCTCTAGCAGCAGGAAAGAATCCAAGCCCAGAGGCGGCTGGGCGGGCATCTGCTTCAATCCCAAGTATGCGGATTCTTCCCTGGGCAGCCATGCCGAAACTATAAGGCGTATTGCCTGGTCGAGCCGCCTGTGATGTAGAAGAGAGTGAGCGGGGTTGGCGACATGGCGAGCCTGGACTAATAGGTAATGGGGGACGGGCCGCAATAGAAAATTGGGTTCGGGACAGTAAGCACGATGAGACACAGATTGATTACATGTCAAACCATGTACTCCGTACGCGAGTGGCGGATCCTGGTGGACACGAACGAACAGGGGATGCGACACGCCTCGTCGGTCGAAGCTCTGCTTTCCCATACTCCGTACACCGCCACGATCTGTCACTTCCAGATTCTTGAGGTGCGGGAATCGATCTCAAACTCTCGATTGTAGCCTCTTCTTGAAATTAAACGATGTCCTTCTGTCGCTACAGTAAAATAGTAATTTGAGGTATGCACTTTTTACTGCGACGATCTGGCTTCGACCGCCATCAACAAACCTGCCCAGCGCAAACCCGCCCACTACAAATTGCCATGGAAAAAGTGAGCGTCCTGGCCCAAGGATAGAAGCATCAGAGACCGAGAAGTGCGCATGCGGGAAATCTATTCCGGTATAGGAAATAGACGGCGCCGAGCCGAGAGCCATACAAAATTGGAGCGCACATGAGCATCCCGAATCCCCATTGCTCGAGGTCGAGAGCGGTATCATAAGCCGAGAAGTTCAGGAGCGAATTGCTGAGAAAATACGAGCCACTTCATCCGGCAAAAATGGGGTCATGTAACTGAATATGGGCGAAGGAAAGTCTTCAGTCAATGGCCCCGCAAGTCCACAAGCCCAGTGTGTCTGTCCAGCCCTGCAAGACAAGGTGGGGCGTCTTCACGATCGCGTCAGATGAGATCTTGGATAACTGGATCAGTCCCGCAAAGTCCCGCAAAGAGCCAGGGATCCTGTGGCTAGTCTGAGCTGGGGTTCACTATACCTCAGTCTTGGAAGCAGAATATGATGAAGCCGACCGGAACTTATCCGTCATTGTAGTGCTCCCGGGCTTCAAGAAGTGCTTATTACCAAGTTGCTCGTGGCAAAAGCAATACTAGCTGATAATAACATTTCTCACAAAGGAAGGGGGGTCGAGCTTTCGAACTAGGTCCCGGAAGATGATGTTGATGGATCATGTTGATGAATCGACGCGAACGACTCGAGGCACAGATGCTGAAAATGTTGAACCATACCAGGCAGAGTTGCAGCGGCGGTTGAGTGCAAAGAGTGGACGATGGGAGCGAGCCTTCTTGATACGACAACGGGAATACGAGTAAAGAAGCTCTCATTGGGATGGCTAGATTGAACCAAGCAGGCTCACCCCTCACATCTGTGCTGCAGCCATCATCCTCGGAGGTATTCATACCACTAACGAAGCCGGGTGGTTCGCGTTCATTTGACGTGCATGGAGCCCCGTCGGATAGCCCTGTCGATACTGCCGCGCCGCACGCACGGCAGTCTTCCGTTTGCCGCAAAGCATGGCCTCGAGTCAATGGCATAGAGCTAGCCTAGAGATGAAGATATTTTTGACTCTGCGTCGCAGCCGCAGCCAAGTTGGCGGCAGTGACCGCCAGACGGGCGAGCATGAGCTAAGCTGACGATAGCTCGGCAATGTCCTTGATGGAGCTGACCATACTTGTTCCTGTTCCCCGCTCCGCGGCACTGTTTGGGGGATACTTGCATAACTTTGGCGTATGCCGATAACGCCGAGAATCGAGTCAGTTGACGACCGGGAAGCAATGTCCCCCGCAGAGCCAGTTCTCTCCCTTGTGTCTGTCAAGAGTTGCACAAGCGAGGCATGGGCCTTCTTGGGATCAGCGCTAAGCCAGGGATGGCTTCAGCAAGGCAAGACTAGATGGAGCTCACGACGAACCACCTGGCCATCCTGAAACCTCGCCGGGTCATAAGTCATAATGCCCCGGCTTCGAGAAAGATTGGGGCGGGTGGACGGTGGGACGAGCCGCCAACAGTTGAGGCGGACGAGGGACACCAGGTGAGGTGACACGGAGCCGGGGCGGCGACGCGTCATGCGGTTGGTCCAGGCAAAACAATATGATGCAAGACAAATGGGCGTAGTCGCCTTGGCCGGGAGCCCACAGGGATTGCAGGTTTGCTTTTCCCCCTCAACGTCGCTTGCGTCCCACGAATGCGCAAGGAGCGGATGCAAGAGTCGGGCTACGAGCACGAAAGGCTCAGACAGTTTCGGAAGTGGGGGGCCTCCTACGTATCTCTTCGCGCGCAAGCGGAGCCTGTGCCGCGTCGATGTCGATGTGATGGTCCTACTCGTACTCCAGTCCGAGTAGCCGCTCTGCCGGCTCTCGTGCGTCTGCAGCCCGACAAACACGAGCAAATTACGGATGAGCATGTTCGTGGATCCCCTGAAGCAGACCAACTCAACGTACTCCTGTTCCGTAGTGGCAGCTGCAATGCGAAGCACACTCACTCACCGTGATGGCTTCCACTTTGGGGGCCACTTTGGGGGCTCAATGTTCAGGCGAAGTAACATCACACGAGAGGATTGACATATCCGGTGCATCAGCAGCAAGGCCTTCATGAGTCGCGACTGCGACTCTCCGGAGGGCACCCGGATGGTTGTCAGGCGGGAGACACCGCGCGGTCGTGAACCAATGAAGCGTGGAGGCCTCGAGGCTCCCGTCACATTGCAAGCGAGGCGACTCCCTGTCCCAGGGCCTTTTCTACTCGTATACATGCAGAACAAGGAAGTCACGCGCTTCGCCACCAACCGCTCACCCCTCGCAGTTGGCGTCCGGCAGCCAACGCCCGGTGGAGGCCCTAGCAACGCCGCCTCGACCGAGAGAGGCGCTTCTCGGCAAGAGTATGGTGTCATATCTGGGTCTGCGGGTAAGACGTCCAGAAGCCTTGCTTGATCTGACGCCCAGGGGTAGCAGTTGCATGTGCCATCCAATGTCGACAATTCTGGTGGCTGGGCGTCGGCAAATTCATCACTGTCTGTGCACCTGCCGTCCGGGATCCTTGCCGCGTAGCTACCTTGTCGTCTCGACGTTGGTGCCAATGTGTTGGATGCAACCCGTAGAACACTTCCAAGCCAAGCTACAGGCGCCCTTGGAGAAGTGAGGGAATAAGCCACCAAATTAAAGTCCCACATCTGGTTGGCAATCGCTTCTCTGCCTCTTCGCTCCTAAGGCTCCGTGAACAAACCTGGCGTCGATGTCAGCTTTTCTCTCTGTATTCGCCTCATCGAGCAATGATCCCCGTTTCTACAGATTGATATGCATACATTCTTTCCACGCAAGACCCAACCTGACTCGATAGGATGGCGGGAAGGCATACGGAGTACTTGCTCGTCAGATCCCGGCATGAGCGCTTGCGACGGGTATGTCACAGCCAGTCGGTTGGCAGCCCGATAATGAAGGCTTACCTTGGACAGATCCACCTACCCTAAGCCCGATCCAAACAAGAGAAGATGGCGCTCACCAACGACCGACTCAAGCGATGGTTCAAAGATGCAGACCCGATGGTTGCTGTCCTCTGGGCTCAGTGGCAGCCATCGCAGGGCGGGGCCAAGACGCCGAGTGCAAAGTAGGACTGCGAGTCCGTCCCAGGCCTGTGCGTAATCGCCGCATGGGACAAGAACATCCCTCATAGTTATCGATGTAATCTTTGGCGGAGTAGGTGTGCGGCTTCCGGTGCAATGTACGGATTACGGTATGTGGTATGTCACGGCTTGGTGTGGTCGACTGACTGTTACAAGTGGTGTAGCGTGGTTTTACTCTCTCTACAGGCACTTGTACTCAACCAAGTGTGTGCAGCTTTCGGTTTCGCAATGCTTCCCTCTTGATACTTGACCTGATGATGTATCATTGAACCTCCGTTGACACGAGACATGAAAAACGAACAGACTGTTCCCACGACCCAAGTTGTTTCCTCAAGATTGTCCGGCGCGCCCCAGGAACTCTCTCCTTCAAGACCGCGCTCTCTCCCAACAGACACACTGCCACGGAGAAGCAAAATGCAATGGAGCATGTGACGGCCCGCAATGCCCACGGGCGCTCTTGTCGCCCATGTCGAAGACTGCTGCGCCCTCGAGCCGCAGCGAGCGGGCTTGTAGGTCGGCACACCTTTGGGATCGTCAGGGATCTCCCCCGGCGGCTTACTTCTCCGTTGTTGCCTCCGAAATATGTGCGCTTTCCAACTTGTGCGCCGCACAATTTTGGACAAGAACGGTCACACAGGTTGGCTGCAGAGAGGGGCTGGCCCCGAGCCTGACAGGGATGCTTCCATAGTAAGAGAAGCGTACTCGCACAACATTTACGTACTTTGCCAAGAGCATGTACGTACTCTCACAACACCATACTTGTATACAAGTACCTGGGTCTGCCAAGCCTGGTTGAGCGAGATTATTGAGAGGAGACGGCAGCCACTGCTTTAGCTCCGCCGGGAGCCCATTGCAGCCCATTGCACTGGCATGGGCTGTAGGCTGCGATGTGGTGACGGCGACTTCCATTACCCTTGATCTCTTTCACCTGGGTGGATATTTCCACTTACGCCATGCCGTCGGGATATCTCCGAAATTAGAGGGAAGAGGGGAATCAGGCACGGTGTACATCCATGGAGGTAGCGTGGCCTGTACGAGTGCTCGCACTGAACTGTCGTTTTGAGTCATCATATTGACGTCTGCCTGAGGGAGCGGGCTACAATCGAGACGTCGAGCTGGGACCGCCGACGGCTGATCTATAGCCGGGTGTTGACGACATGCCAGGACGGCACACACCTACTAATTGACACGCTACCTTGGAGTGATGTGGCTCAGAAGCTCCGCGGACGAACTAGGTCGCCATCAACAACTCGTATATCCCTGGGAGAGAAGCTGTCAAGGACCACTACGCACTGCTTGACATCCTATCGCCTTCAGTAGTGCCGGGTGGCTTTCGAGATCCATCTACAAAGTCCCTGTGGCTCAGCAGACCATCCTGCCCCAGGCTGGATGGCTTACAAGCGCGCACCCTTCACGACTAGGGTGCCTTGAAGCTCGCATCGCGCTCTTGGTCCTGTTGTGGCGCCAAAATCCGCTGATTTAGGACCCCCCTTGTCATTACAATATAGATCTCTCCGTTCCCTTGGGGGCGGGTCACGACTCGCTTTGACATTGCCGTCCAGGGGCTCTATTGGTTGCATGTTTGTTGCCCGTAGATCTAGAGCGTTGGTGCTGTCCAAACCCTTTGTCCCAACTTGACTGCGGCCCGCGCCGCCTTGATCGCGGGCCAGCCTCCATGATTCGTCCAATCCCCTTGTCCTGTTTGACTCCTCGTCCTATTTGACTGCTCAAAAAACAAGCCTTTGCAACCTGTTTGCTTTCGCATTTGCTCACCGCTACTTCAATTGACTCCATGGGCGTCGCTGAGCTCGTCTGCTCTCTATCTTTCCGTCTTGAGCTGGTTCCAGAAGCCATGCATCATTGGCGGGCAAGCCACATCAAACTCTCCGGCTGGCTGGCCAGCTGGATATGACCACGCCGTCACGGCATGCGTGCCGACTGTCTGCACCCTTGCCTGTTACTATTACATGGGTTATCTGTAAAGCCTCTCAAGATTAATGGGACATGCAGAACCACAGAAAACGGAACGCCCAATGACGCCTTGCTCGACAGCCCTCGACCCCTTAATATTAACATAACAGCCATCAGCCCTTTCTTTGTGTACGATGTGGCTGACATGCAGGTTGGAACTCGGTGGACCAGGTTCTTCGTCCTGGCATCCCAACACGTACCACTGACTGCTTCAGTTCTACTTCACCTGTGCATATATAAAGTACCACAGCTCCCCTGACAGGCTGTCTCTGGCTCCAGTTCACCTTTCTATGGGCTTCCATCAGCCAAGAGCAACCGCAATAGGCTCTCATTACTCCTCTCATTGCTCCATTCCATGTTGGGTGCTTGACCGACGATGGCTCCGCAATCGACCAGTTCTGTTCAAGCCCAGGTGGGCTGCGACTGCCAGTACGTTCTTGCTAATTCTTTGATTCCGGTGGTCATGTATCTCTGACAAGTACAAGATACGAGGCTGTCTCGTCGGCCCATGGCAGTGAGCGAGTTCGACCTTCCCAAGGTGACATCGAACGCTGGCTGGAGGACTTCAGTCCTTCAGACAGTCCCCAGAACCCGCCCAGCGACCAGTCGTCTGCGACCCAGATGCCAATCGGACATGCCCAGTATTTCGCGAACGACATTTCGGATCGATGCCGAGAAATGTTGACCGAGGTCTCGCCTACAAGCAGCAGTCTTCAGTTGAACCATATACTACTTTGACTGGGAAACTAGCAGTCGGCCTCTGGGAAATTCCTCGCCACGACTAATTGTTAGGACTTGCTGGGGCGAGAGGAGCAGGAAAGCGCGGCATCGGGAAGGTTCAGATAGAATGTCGCGCCATATGGAATATGTACCCCCTGTACTTGGACTTTGGCGGCAATTAACAAAAATGCTATTGGTATCAGTTGTTTTCCTCTGGAAACTGTGGCAGGGTGTACAAATTCTCCAGCTCCGAAGCTGTATTGCAGTTGTGGTGGAGGGCACCGCCGTCGATGGTCCCTGCCTGCTGCTGTGATGTATTGGTCCCCCTATTAGTACCTAGGTGCCGTTTTCTCACCCGCTTGCCTGGACGCCGGATAATGTAGTTGAGTCAAGCTGCGTCTCTAGCTACAAATCCCAAGGGATACAGAGCAAACGGCGTGCACTTACTCACATGAAGAGCGGCAGCGAGATGCAAAACCATTGCTCCAACAGGCCAGTAGGCGTACAGTGGCACCAAGCACACATTTATTTGCACAAATCCGATGCGTCTGCTTCGAGTAGGGAGATCTCTACCAAAGTATGCAGATGTGACTGTACAGATGCCACCGTGATCTCGCGGCCCATTGAGCAAAGTCCAGTAGGAGAGGCGACGGTGACAGTCAAGTCTCTTACGTGATGAGCGTTCCCAACGCCACCACCGGCCTCCGGTACAGGGTTCGTTTGCCCAATCACAGGCTGTGGATAGACGCACCTGATGCGAGATGAATTGCGGACATGCTCTGCGGGTCGACTGAGAAGTGATGGCGACCAGCAGATATAACATAGAGCGAGATGTATGGAGTCAACGGTGGTGGTATGCCCGGAAGTGCCGTTGGGCATCTGTCCTTCCCCACCGTCTTGACCGTCTTGGGTCTCTGACGGTCCTTGAGACAAACAAAAGAGCACGAACCCAGAAGCGAGAGCTGTCCGATGGACACCATGGTGACAGCAGTGCAGTCACTCCTTAAAGGCGTCGGCCTAGGAAGCGACGTCGCTGAGCATGAAAAGAAGCCTGCTAGACAAGACCGCCCCGAAAAGATCACCCCGAGCGCATGCGCGGCGAAACAGAACCCCGCGGCATTGCCCATCTGGAGCAGAATCAAATGGACGTCGATGAGAATACATATCGCTACAACACCTGTACCGAGGTCTCCGTGCAGTGGCGGACTTGGCTTCTGGATGTCCAGACATTAGCGCCCACTTCGTGGAAATCCACAGACACTAGGGGACAGGGACCGTGAATGTGAAATTCGAATCGAGATCAATCGCGCTCCCATCTCCGCTATCGCGCTGATGTGAGCATCTTGGGGAAACATAGCAGTGGCTACGGCTCTATATTCTAATGTATGATCGCTGCTTGGTCCGATCCAGGACTGCAGACCTCGGGAGAGGAAGAAACACCTTTGGGAACGCCGGAGGAACGCCCTGTCTAAGCGCCATAGAGCCGCCGTCTCGCCCGTCAACCAGCGCTTGTCCACGCATCCGTTGAAACCGGCCGCGATCCACTTCCCCGTACCGGTGCGGCCCGCGAGGCTACTCGGAGATTGCCCACTAGCGACAGCTTATTCGACGTGGATCCCATGACGCCGGGTCGGATTTTGCGCTCCTGACGGGCTTGGCGTCCTGGAATATCGAGGGCAGAACCCGAGACGGGCCCTCCGCGGTCTCTTTGACCTTTGGAGTCGTCACTGGACAGCCTGTCCTCGAGTCTGCCGATGAAAATGTCAGCGGTGCGCGCATTCTGCTGCGCGTAGTACAGTCCCGCCGAGAAGTCCTCGGTGTCCGGGTTGAGGTTGGATTGGCGAAGTAGGACCATAGAGGCCTTGTCTCGATGCGCGGGAACGATGGGCCTGGCTGCTGTGTCGACGTGGTACCTCTCTGCCTCTCAGGGGGTACAGTCGTCTGATGAGATTCGGTTTAAACGCGCTGCATGAACGGCCAGCGGATGATTTTGTCAGCGTCTATGATGCCTAAGATAGTGGAGGAATATGGGAGCCTCGTCTTCTGGTCATCGTGCTCGATGAAAATCACCGGTGAGCTCGTCTCCAGGGCAAATCTCCAGGGGTACTGGTCGAGGAGATTCCGGAAGGAAGCGGTATGGCCACAGAGCCGCGACTACACGCTTCCCGATGGCTCCGGCCATGTCGTTGAGGAACTCGTACGTCTGCGAGAGCGAGAGGAGAGGGGTCAGATGTGGCCATGGCTGAGCCCTGTGGGGAAGCTCGGAACAGCACTCATATGGATAGCATCTTGCTTGGGGACAACCGTGTGCTGGATCGAGCTGTCTGGAACTGTCTTGTTCAACAACTTGAAGCCCCAGCGTCACCCGACCGCCTCTCGGTCAATTTCATGCGATTCCGAGACCAACCCCGCGATCCGAAGCACGTTGGCGCGTCCTAAACCTGGCCAACTCCGCGCCCTCTGAGCCACAAACGTCTTGAAGAGCGGTGGTATCAACGACGCGCTATCAGAGAGCAGATGCCCGCCGTTGCGGCCTGTCGCACCTCCCACCGCACGCTGCGCCTCCGGTACCATGATCCCGAGGTCCGGTGATACCAGCATTGATTACGACGATGTGCGCCCTGTCTGGAACAACGGCGGACTGGATATCTGCCACGGTCGAATGGAGCGGCTCCCTGCCAGGCCGCAGCCATCCGGTCAGGTGTGGCACGCGAGGCGGGAGGCTGATAAGGTGAGGGGGGCTGTCCCGGCGATATGAGGGGATGGCAGCTCGGAATCTCGGAGGGGATGGGGCAGCCATGGCCCAAGCCCAAGCCAAAACTGAGTCGTGCTGGCCAGCTGGGCTTGATAATCTCGGAATGCGGTTGGGGTTTATACTATACTCGCGGCAACTCGACGATACGTAATACCCCAGATTCCGGTGGAAGCCCCGGACTCCACGAAAGCCATAGACCCATACCGAAGATCCAGACCCCCGCCACGGCATGTACAGTAGCACATACATGTACGGAGATACGTATCATTGCGCGCCGGGCAGCGCAGAACGCATGGTAGAACCCGCAGAGTTGCCGCCAGAGACATGGCGCCGCCAAAACGCGCTGGTCGGAAACTCGGAACGTTCCGCCTAGACCTAGCCAGCGGTCCACCCTGCGTGAAACGCCATTCAAAGTTAGTTTTTCAGCTTATCAGAGACCCTGGAACACGGGCGAGAGAAGGTAGGCGTTGCCCGGAAGGCTGCCCTGAACACCTCAACCTGGACTGCACTATTGGATTCCCCAGGTCGCCTCGCCTTGCTGTCGGTACACATCGCTGTCACATATCGGCTTGATAGTCGCGGGCGGTTCATGCCGCACGATGCGCAACTGTATAAAACACCCGTCTATTTTCGTCGAGCAAGCCGGACGACACGCGCCACCCCGACATTGACGGCGAAACCTGACATCTCAAGATAACATGGCATCTGATGAGCAGATGCCCCCCGGCACGGTCCGGCTCAATGAAGGTACGCCTGCTCGCAGCTTCGAGTTCGTGCATTGATGGCCAAAGACTAAACCCGCCTCATCTCCACAGCCTCGACGGGCAGCCTGGTGCTGCAGCCGAAGCCGACAGACGACCCAGATGACCCTCTGGTCAGTCAATGCCCGTCCTCCACTTCGCAGCCGTCGCGGTCCGCGCAGTGCGCACCCCAGTCGCTGACATGGACTGCGTAGAACTGGGCCTCATGGCGCAAGTGGCTCAATTACGGCATCGTGCTCGTCTACGTGCTCTTCACGTTCACGCTGCTCGACATCTCGTCGGTGGCCTACTCCCAGCTCGTCGATGAGCTGGGCATGACGTACCGCATCTCGACCATCGCGTTGGCGGTCAACTTCACCGGCCTGGCCCTCGGCTGCGTGGTGCTCATCCCGCTGACGTACCGCTACGGCCGGCGGCCCCTCTACCTCCTCAGCGTCTCCGTGCAGCTCGCGTCGGCCATCTGGGCCGGGTTTGTCAAGTCCAACGGCGAGTACATTGCCGCGAACCTGGCCATGGGCATCGGCGGCGCCATCAGTGAGACGATTGTGCAGATCACCATCGCGGACCTGTTCTTCGTGCACCAGTACGCAAAGGTCAACGGCGTCTTCCTCTTCATGCAGGGCACAGGCGCGTTCCTGAGCCCCGTGGCCGCCGGCTTCATCGTCGCCTCGCAGGGCTGGCGATGGATGTGGTACTGGAACGCCATCTTCCTGGGCGCGACGCTGCTGGTGGTGCTGTTCGCCTTCGAGGAGTCGACCTTCATCCCGTCCACCGAGGGTGAGGTCGTTGTGCCCCCGTCGGCCAGCAGCGAGGAAGGGTTCGAGAACCGCGCCGACGCGCAGCACAAGAGTCAAAAGGGGCTGGACCCCACCGAGATGAGCAGGACGACGTCGCTGGCATCACGGCCCGTCCTTGCACAGCGCAGCCGCAAGCCCCTGCGTTCTCGCCTGGCCTTGATCACCAAGACGGGCGCGCCCATCAAGCACCACTTCATCGCGCCCTTCATCATCCTCTTCGAGTTCCCCGCCGTGGCCTACACGGCCGTCACCTTTGGCGCGGTCCTCGCATGGTTCTCGGTGCTCATCTCCATCTTCTCGACGCAGATGGTGAATCCGCCGTACAACTTCGGCCCGGAACGCATCGGCTTGCTGAACCTCTGGCCCTTTGTGGGGCAGTTCATCGGCGCGATCGGGGCCGGGTACGTCAGCGACCGCTGGATCGTGGCCTTGGCGAAGCGCAACGGCGGCATCTACGAGCCCGAGATGCGCCTGTGGCTGGCGCTCCTCGGGGCGCCGCTGCTGGTGACGGGCGGCATCCTGATGTTCGGCATAGGCCTCGCGCATGTAAGTACCCGCATCGGTGAGACGCTGGCGGAGCCGCGTGATGGTGTCGGCTAACCCTCCTCGCAGGGAGCCAACTGGATTCTCCTTGCCATGGGCATTGCCATCTTCGCCTGCGGGTTCAGCATCTGTCTCGACGTTGCGCTGGCTTATCTTACGGATACCTACCAGAACGTGAGCCTCATCTTGGCTTTGAACCGTTGGATCTAGGCGCGGCTTGGCTAACATGAATAAAGATAATCGGCGATGCGCTCGTGGCCGTCGTGTTTGTCCGCAACGCCATCTCGGTGGTCGTCTTGTTCTGTCTCAGCCCCTGGCTCGAGGGGATGGGCGTGCAAAACATGTTCATCCTGGTTGGCGTCCTGTCCTTTTTGTTCTGCATGGTACCCGTGCCGCTGTTGATATGGGGGAAGCGGGCTCGCATCGCCACGGCAGCCAAGTATAGATATTACTCGCTGCGGCAGCCGGGACACCGCCCTGTGTGAGGAGCTGAGGGCCGCATACGCTACAGCAGGATGCGTGCGGCTTGGACTTGTCAGGGTCAGGGAGAGTTTGATCGTCGTTATGACCCGAAGCGATATGAGAATTCGATGCTGCCTTGTGACGCCCGGGAGCATTCCGTCCCTTTCCGTTCCCATCATGAATGCGGCCACACTAGCAGTTCTGCTGAAAATGCCCTCGCATCACCAGACGCCATCAATGCATTATGACTTTGGAGTTATCAACCCCCCCAGGTGATACCAGTACAAGCTCGTAAACTGCCGCCGTGCCTCCCACGCAGCAGCCAGCGCCCGCTCGATACGCTCGTGGAACGACCACGACCACTCTCCAATGGACGACATGCGACACACCCACCGCGCCCACTCGCCCTCGTCCTGCAGCTCAAGGCAGGCGGCGATGAGTGGCACATCTATACACGGCGGGGCACTCCCAGTGACGATGAGCGTCGTGTCGAGCTGCGTGAGGATGCTGGTGGCCAGTGCCGATGCCACGCCCTCCTCGGTCCCGAATGGGTGCCGTAGACGGTGGATGATGAGCAGCGCCGCGGCCGGCATGACCTGCGTCTGGCAGATGATATGTGCGACTTCATTTGGTGTATATCGCGAAGTGAATTCGTCTGGCACGGAGGGCCGCCAGTTGCGAATATCCAGCTCCAAGGCGTCCAGGGACCCGGCCATGTCCGCTGTCGCACCGCCATCCCGCCGGCTGCCGAGCAGCATGGCACTGTTCAGTTCGCATAGGTCGTGAAAGAATGGCAGCAGAGCTGTGCACAGCCCCACGTAGCGATCTACGCAGTACGACTCCGCGGGCGGCCTGAAGCGCAGCGTCGAGGGCCTGGCCAGCAGCAGACACTCGGTGGTCTCGATGAGGACGACGCAGCTGAGCAGCTCGAGTCCCCCGGGCTGCTTACCATTGCCTCCGGCACCGAGGTCGTAGACGGGCTTGATGAGGCTGAGCGTCTGATCGCAGATGGCGAGGGCGTCGCTGGCCCCGAGCTTCAGCACAAAGGTGAGGATGGCGACGCCCAGCATCAGACACGCCGAGATCCCCTGCGCGTCCGTGACCTTGAGCGAGCGAAGGGTCGATATCGCGGACGAGGCCCATCGATAGCTGTGTACCAGTTGCAGCTCGTTGGGCGAAGACGACGGGTCGTCGCCTCGCAGCAGGGCGCAGGCCATGAAGGCATCCTGGACGGTCGTCCTCGCGGTGAGCAAGTGCGAGACGATCGTCTGGCGGTGCATCTCGACGAAACTAGGGCCGAGGATGAACTTCTCCACGAGGTCATCCCGCCTGATGACCCGGTCCAGACACCAGATCATGTCGGGCGAGACGTGGCCCAGGGCGGAGAGTCTGCGCGACAACAGACAGGCCCGCGTGTCCAGCGACTCGGCCGAGGATTCGCCTGTGCACGACGACGGCGATGCGCTCGTGCTGTCTCGGTCCGGCTGAGGCGAGCATGCCTGCGGGCGACGACCCGGTCGCTTCAAGGGACGCTTGCTCTCGCAGACTTGACGCAGGCGCGCGCACCGCCGACACTTGCTCAAGCCCGCCGTCCATTTGCAGCGCTCCTTGAGGGCGTGGCATCGGTCGCAAGACCGCGGGGGCTGTGGTTCGCGGACCATGCTTGTTTGCACCTGGGATCCAATGCCGAGGGGGTCGGAAAGTTCAAGTCGTGAGGAGGCGAAGCCCCTTGGGAAGAGCTGGCATGCGCGTTCAAGTGCACTGCCCAGCTCCACCACACGATAGTACAGCCGTAACCACTAACCACCGCGGCTTCGTATAGCGATTCGCTCGGGCCCATACGCGTCTTGGCGCATCGATACAGTATTATAGCGAGGAAACCCAGAGCAGAGGTGGGGAAACTGCAAGGAGCAGCAACCACGATAATTGCTCCGTGGATTTATCAGTCTCTAACAGCGGTTGGATGTGAATGGGTCACGACTGCGGTGGGTATTTCAACCCAATATCAACCGTCCCCAGTCCAGTCCATCAACCGCAAGTGAGTGCCCAGGGCATAGAACATTCACGGGTTATCATTCACCTGATAGCATATAGATGAACCAACCTTACTCCAGTCTGGCGGCGGACACTGGGAGTCAGGGACAGAAATTGGGTGCGAACTGTGCAATCTCCCAGCCAGAAATGCTGGTGGCTCAATCAGTCTTCCCCCCATACCCGCCTTCCCCATGCGGGGCCCCAATTGCCTGGCTATATTTAGTTCATTCGACAGTAGAGCAACATCGACCAAGAACGGAGAGTATCGGACGAAAGTGCTTCGATTCCTGGCCTTTGGATCCCCTGCATGACCCCTATATCGTTGCGCTTCTTATTACTATAGTGCGGCAGCATGAAGCGCTAGAGGACTACAGCAAGAGCTGCCCTCCTATATTTCTGGTCAGATACCCGTGCTTTCCTTAGAATATCTCCGCGATCCGCCTGTTGGCTCTTCTTCCGCCTCAAAATCATGGACAAGACGAGGAGGAACAGAAATTGGACGACAAAGGCAGTTACTAGCCCCCGGTGCTCTACTCGTCTGGATGTTCCTGCTGCCTATCTTACAATATACTAGCACCCATGCTTGTCTAGACACGCTGGGCTGACTGGCTCATAGCCCGCTGCTGGCAAAGTCTGATCATCGCCCATAGCCGGACAGACCACTGAACAACTCTCCAAGCTGTCGTTACCAGCATCTAGCAAGAGCAGTCGTAGGTGCGACCCGAGTTTGACAGTCGTACAAGTCTCAATTTCGCAGGTGCGAGGAACCAAGATGGCATGCACTACTTTGTTAGGATCGAAAGTTTCAAGTATACTTCAAATTGACTTCACGGTGTTCAAACAGCTACAGCTACTACCATTATTTTCTATACTAATATAAGGACAGCTAAAGCTTATCAATTACACTCTACAGGGCTAAGCAACAGAGGTTTCCAGTGCTAGTAGTGCCATTTGCTATAGGTAAGTTACTTCGTATGTGACAAATTCTAAAAGCTTACAACGTAGGATTTGACATCATTCACCACCTAGTTCTCACGGGCTCCACTATATTGTATCATAGCGCATACTAACTATTGATCCTTTCTCATCCTTGGCCTCACTCAAAACAATCGTTGGTTTTGCCTAGCACCCGGCTCCTCCGTTAAACCCGATTCTCCCGCTAAGCCCGTGTCTGCCTTGGATCTTTGATGCCTGGTTCTGTCCTTTTTAATTGACGTTTTGAACCTCTCGCTCCCTCTTCAATTCCATCCATCCACCTTCAATCGTTCCGCCTAGCCTCCCTGACAACCATCATCGCGCGCGTTACAAGCCAAAATTCCCCTCCAACCTCGCACCAACCAGCCATGACTCTCACCATTCACCACCTCCAAGTCTCCCAGTCGGAGCGCATCCCCTGGCTGTGCGAAGAGCTGGGTGTCGGCTACCAGCTCAGGCTATACAAGCGCGCGCCACTCCTGGCGCCCCCCGAGTACAAGGCCCTGCACCACGCCGGCACCGCGCCAGTCATCCAGGACGGCGACCTGACGCTGGCGGAGAGCGGCGCCTGTGTCGAGTACATCTCGCAAAAGCACGCCGGCGGCAGGCTCTTCGTGAAGCCGACGGATCCGGCCTATGCCGACTTCCTGTACTGGTGGCACTGGACCAACGGCACCTTTCAGCCCGCCCTGAGCCGCAACATTGTGGTGCGTTCGGCCAAGCTGAGTGACGACAGCCCGGTGGTGGCGATGGCCAAGGACCGCCTCAAGAGGGCGTTGGCGGCGCTCGATGAGAGGCTGTGTGACAACGAGTGGCTCGCTGGCAGCGATTTTACGGCGGCAGATGTGATGCTCGTGTTTTCGCTCACGACGATGCGGTACTTTTCGCCGTACAGCTTGGGTGAGTATGAAAATGTGCTCAAGTATCTCAAGCGCATCAGCCAGAGGGAGGCATATCAGAGGGCGATGAAGAAGAGCGATCCTGACATGGAATTGGTGTTGGGGCCTGAACCACCGAAGCCTCTAATGTGAGGAAGGTGGGAGTTGAGCATCAAGGCCAGGAGACGAGATTGTTGAGGACAAGGAGAACAGAGTTGATAAAAGTCTCAGTTTGATTTGGGGCAAAGACCTCAGCTTACTTAGGAAAAGAGTTAGGAGACGGAGAATGGCTTCACAGAGTGTTTAATTCTCTTTCTTCACTCAATCGGATGCCTGAAGGCCGTTTGACAACGGCAACAGCGGGCATAATCTCATAATTCATATATGGACGTCTGGCTCTTCTCTCAGGCACATATCGACCACCCTGTTAATTTCCAGACACTCCTCGTCTTGAATCCTTGTGGTGAAGACCTGGACGGAGCACGACGCACCCTCTAGGGCTGGGGGCAGTCTTACGGCAAGCAAGTCATTAGCAGCTGAAAAGTAGACCCTTGAGGTTTCCTACTCCGGACGTGACTTGCACTGAGGAGCGCTCTTGGCCTGGCTGTATTTTTCGAAGGTTCCGTAGTCTGCGACGCTGGTCTAATGACAGCATCCTAGCGAATATAACTATCATTAGTGGCTTCCGGCGGTAATCATCGTAGTCTCCTTGCTTAGGATGAGGAGACAGTTCTTAGTGAATACAGATAAGGAGACTATACACTAGTAAAGAATGAAGTGGGCAAATCGCATTTTACGTTGACTTCTACAAGTCCAGAGCCATCTCAATCTCTCCATCTTCATCAGCCGAAACAATCTTTTTGAACCCAAAGTTCAAATAAAACTTGTACGGCGAATGCCGAGGCTTGACACCTTTCTTCCCCTCCTACGGTGTAGACATAACTCGCAATAGCTTGGCTTGAGGGTGATGTTCTCGCACATGCGCATTGGCCAACTCTACACCTGCTCGACTAAACCGAAGGCCTTGGTACTGTTGACCAATCAGAAATCGCCAAATGTAGCACAGCTCCTTGGGATCCCATAAGGCCATCATCAAGAAGCCGACGATAGTCTCGTCAGCGTAGATGGCGCGCACCTATGCGTCTTCAGAGTAGTGAGATTCGACGAGTGAGAGGGCGTTGGATGCAAGGTTCCCTTCTTAGCTTTCAAGCGTGCGCAGGCTCGTGACCGCGCGCCAATTTTCCTCGACGATTTCGCGTAGGGTGAGAGTTGAGTCCCTGTTGGGTATTGACTCGCGGGTCTTGTCAGTCATTTTGAGACGGGTGGATAAGTCAATGAACAAATTAGTAAGAGGACCTGAAAGTAAAAGAATGCTTGAGCTAATTCGAGCCGCTAATCTCCTCAAAAATTTCGTAAACATAGAAGTAATTCGTTGGTTGGGCTGGCTGTGAGTCACCCGGGAAACATCAATATCCATACTTCTAGAATGACTCACCTCTAGAGTGGTTTTCCGCCGTGACCCATTTGACAAGTTTCAAAGTAGTGTTAATACGACTGCGAGGAGCATCACGAAATACACCATTGTATATCTGACTTTGGGTATCAAAAACGGAGTACAGGAATCCCAAAAAACACCACAACGTAACAGGATACGTACGCCCACCAATCTACCCTCCCTAGGTAGTTGCCTCTGGCCTTGCTTCGTCCCTTCCAACCTTCACTTTTCTCCCTTTGCCACGGACTTGTCAGAGGCTCCTACAGAAAGACACTCCCAGCCCAGCAAGTCGGGCCGGACATTGTCCATCAAGAATTGAGTGACGACAAAATCGGCATTCTTGTGGGTGTTCTTCTGGGTGTATTTTTTGTAGGACTCAGAATCGCTTGGATCTGCTAGCAGGGGAGGCTGAAGCACAGCAGTTCAAAGCAATGCGATGTCGAGGATAATATACGTCGTCGTAGCGTGCCTAGTCCTTGAAGCAAACCTGGGTTATCTGCCGGGTCCACGGGGTCCACGAGGTACTGCGGGCTCACCAGGTCTGGCAGGATTCAGGGCTGCAAGGGGATCGCGGGCCTCCGGGCAATGTCGACTCGCCTAGTCAAGATAGACGGGGTGGACAGGGACACTAGGGATGCCGAGGAGAGTCCGGCCTCTCGGAATACAAGGTCCCCAGGGGCCGCCCAGCATTAAGGACCCCGTAGTCACTAGGGTCCGCCGAGTGTGCAAGGGCTGCTTGGTGAAGGAGATGAGTGGAATAAAGTGGCTGTGGCCATTGGCTGAGGGGAGAAATAATTCGCAAAGCTTCTTATGCGGAGCGTGGTATTATATGTATAGGAAACTGAAAGGACCTAACCGAACTAGTGTGTCAAGGATGAGCAATATCCAACCCACACTATCTGATACTTTCCATACGAATCGGGTTCAGCAGCCACTTGTGAAGTTGGCCGCAATTCTCTTGATAGAGACCAGATGCCCTTTATAGTTAGAACACGGTCGGTCCTTTCAAGTACGTAAACACCAAATCACCCCCAACGTCGTGCATCTCTCATAGCAACCCGATCGCGATCAGAAAGAGGGCGATAGCTGGAAGAACAACTATATGTGGCCAATTTGTGGCTGCGGCTGCAGTCACAACCACTGGGCCATTGGAAGGTGGTGGCGCCGACTCGAGAGGCACGTAAGGTTGGTGGGGGCTGGTGCTCTTCGGCACCGGTTCCCGATGCTGTTCTGGGTGATTCTCCTCCTGGTTATCCGGTTCTGGGTGATTCTCCTCCTGGTAATCCGGCTGAGGGTAAGGCGCGGGGTTGACACAGTCTTTGCAAGGTATAGGTGACGAGTTGGTACATGTAGCTGTCAAAACTGTGGTACAGGGCGTTTCAATGAAGAAGGTTTGGCCATAGGAAGAGATCGTTGTTGGAGCAATCGGACAAATTACCGTGAAAACCTCTTCGATGAGCCTGTAACGAGTAGCTGTGGGTGATGGTCGCCTAGTAATAGACTTCATAGATCGTGAAGGCTCTGAGGGCGTAGTAGCGGCTGTTCTGGTACCGGATATCGTGGATGTGATTTCTCCCGTGCTAGGCGCACTTATGGTCGACTCCGTATCGGTTGCACTTGGAGTCAACCCAGTACCCGGTGTAGTCAACCCAGTACCCGGTGTAGTCAACCCAGTACCTGGTGTAGTCAACCCAGTACCCGGTGTAGTCAACCCAGTTACCGTTGTAGTTGTGCTCGATGGCACGGGTGAAGTTGTGCTCGATTCCGTCGGGGCGGCGGGACATGGCCCAACAACGGTAACATTATTGGTATCCAAACTCACATAAATTGCGGCGTAAAGACCTCCGTTAGAGCTCGAGCCTTCGAGCAAGCTGATTCCGTCGGCGGACAGAATATTGCCAACAAATGTAGTGTTAACGTCCAAACCAGTTGTGCCGACTACCTGCCAAAAGACATTACAGGGTAAGGCTCCGTTGATTAGGGTCACGATAGAATTGGCTGTGGATATTAGAGATCCAGATATCTGGAAGATCCAGACGCTATCCCTGTCGCCATTCCCGTTAAGGATAAGTTCGCCGTCAAGATAACCACCGGAATTGAAGAAATAAACACCTGCTACAAGATTCAAGCCCCCTAAGTTTTGGTCGCTGATGTCGGCGGTTGGTGTCTGTGCAGCTGCTACATTATAGGCAATGTCGACGTCATTCCGTGCTTCCGATGCTATCAGATCTGAAGCATGCTGTACTCCGTTCGTAATCACTCCGGGGGGAAAGCCGTCGATGGATGAACCGGGATAGACCCCAACGCTGCCGTCAACAGTCGAGGCGCCGAGGTTTGTTACGTACGCACTAGTAACTATCGCGAACGTGGAAGCGGACCCAAGATCCACCTGAGCGCCGACCACACTGGCCAACGCGAGAGCGAGAGCGAGAGCCGATTTGAAGCTTGAACGGAACATAGTGACCGCGTGGATGAGTGAAGATTATCAATAACAGTAGCTTAGAGGCTGTAGAATATAGACGTATTGTTCAGATAACGTAATTAGTTGAGAGTGAACAAGTTATCAGAGTTTCTAAGCCTTGGGGCGGCGACTACTATGTACTCGTATCGCGGGACTAGACTAGCATGCCAGCACTCTACGAATGCCAATCCCGTGACGTGTGGTCATGATGTGCACTCTACGAATGCCAGTCCTGTCGAAGACCCGCACAAGCTGTCATGACGCGCACAAGCCTATGCACAGTATACTCCGAGTCCGTACATTATGTGGCATGTGGGTGTAGGACTTCTAAGACGTGGGCGAAAATGAGCAGGCCGCAAGTCGCAGGCGTCGGAATGGTTAAAAATGCATGGATGAAAAGTGAACATGTACGGAGAGCCCCATTTCTCATTCCTACAAAGTACTGCAGGGGTTAAAAAGCCACTGGAATGGTCAAACATGCATAAATGAAAGTAAATCGCCACGCAGCCTACCTAATGAGCTGGCTGACGTGAAACTGCTTGCCAGAGCTCCCATAAGATTTCAAAATTTAAGACATGAGCAATCTCAATATCACACATCGTGAATCAAGATGGGTTGGTATCAGTATCCGAAATATGCATACTCGAGTCAGGAAAGACCTCGATGCCAAGAACATATAGATTGAGCCTATTGAGCGCGATTAAGTCTAATATCAACAACTGAACGCCTGTAAACAAGGGATCAAGCCAGCTGATGCCCACTACCGAAACCTGAGATATGAAAGTCTCCTCTCTTGCAGGCAAAATCTCGGCGGGCTTAAACCTCTTGGTCCTCAAAGTATATCCTGGGCCAAGGCCAGAAACGCAATTCCTACCGCCTTCCATACACGCTGATCTTGGCTTTGACTGTTTGATCGATTCCTGGCGTTTTCCGCTATAATTCGCGGTACCAGATTCAAGCTTCGGATCGCTGCCTTCATCTTCTCCAGGTTTTCTTCCAAATTTCGCCGTCAAGCCTCGCGACCAGGAAACAGGCCACGGCCCCTGAGGAAAAGTAAGCGGAATGCTACATCTGTTGTGCAACGAGCTGTCTCATTTTTTATCAACACCCGCGGGCTGTTGGTCGGCGTGAGACATGATGCCGATTTCCAAGCCGCTGATGGTAGCGACAGCGCATCCGCCGAGGCCGTCTGTCCCGATTCGCCTCATTGGCGCACGCATGACGAAGATTGCCACCACGACGATTACGAGACATAATGCTTGTAAAGGAGCTGGAATGCGTTACGATAGACAGAGATTACTGATTTGTTGAGGACGAAAGAACATACCAAAGGCCGAGTGCAACGGGTGTCGTGTAAGTCATCCGGCCGTGTAAGTCGCCGACCATGTAAGTGGTGTAAGTGGTGTAAGTTATGTAAGTCGTATAAGTGATATAGCGCTGTAGGCTGTATAAGTCGTGCAGGTCGTGCAAAAGGTGCCTGCGCAAGTAGATTTCTCACATCGTGTAAGTCGGGGCAAAAAAGGGAAGAAAAACCAGAAGTGACATTTCCAGAAGTGACATTTTGCAACTATAGAAGCTCATGAACGGATGAAGAACATGAGGGACCATTTGTTCTAGGGGCCCAGACGCCTCTTTTATGCTATGACAGTCCTCCAAGTCCCGGCTATTCCTCCACATTTTTGTGTTTTCTGATTTATGACCCGGGGTCAGCACCACCACCACAACAACCTGTAAGGTGATTCTCAGGAACGATCTGTCTGTGTTTAATCTTGCGCAATTGCCAATACGTGCAACCCTCGTGGTATCTTATACATTTTCCATCTTCATACAGCCAGAGCAAGCCGCCTCATCCTTGATTTCATGTTTGATAAGAGACATACAACCAGTAAATAGGACACCGGAGCAAGCCAAACTAAAATACATGCTATCTCTCGAGGCCATCTGAAACCCCATGTTAACAGAATACAAAGCATATGCATGGACATGTAGCCGATCGTCTAGTCATCAACGAATACATGCCCAGGTGTACCCAACAATTCGGCAAAGGCGTCCCTTGGACAACAAGCTTGCCTCAAGGCTTTCAGAACAGGCCTGCCGCGGAGAGGTGGGAAACATACCGTTTTCGTGCCGGACTGGGTGCATCACGCGCAGCGACAATCAAGATACCACCAGACGTGTCACATGGTGGGTTTGTTGTTGGACTGGCTGGGTGACAAGCACATGCAGGCAGCTTTTCTGCCCCCTCTTGTAGCCATCGACCAGGGCAAATAGACGACGCAAACCGCGGGACAAACCTGATAGGCAAACATGAACCCACCAACAATGACGAGCTTGGATTATCCCTCAGCTCCTCCACCTAAGCTTATGAAACTTGCCGCCGAACGCAACATCCTGGAATACAGCGACGGGGGGGGAAAACTGAGACTGCGTTGGCCGCAATAAGAGCTTGCGGTCAAACCCAACAACCTCTGCCCCCTTGTTTGACTCTTGGAAAATCCGGTATTCATATCGCAGGGGCCGTTCCTGAGGTAAGGGATATCTTTTTCAAGTCTATCGACAATAACCACGAGGACATTGTCCGCTGTATGCTTCAAGGAGGACTCGTCATTAGTGCAGATGAGATTGTACGTGCAGCCAAATTGCACGGGTTGATTCACTCGAGTCGTTCTCTACGGCCGGCGGACATGGATACTGGGACTTCAATCAGAAGGAACTCAAGCTGTGGCTGGCGGTTCTCTGGTATGCCATCTATAAGGTGCTATGGATATGGGTGATGCTAAAGTGGCCAGCAGGGTTGAAAGATAAAATTTGCGTCCGCTGGCTGCCTCTTCATGGAACAGACCTTAATGCCCGCTGTGCCATCGACCTAGTGCCTCTATCCGATGTCGTCCGACTTGCCCCCATCTGGACCATCATCCTCCCATTAGATCACGGAGGTGATGCCACAAAAGGGAAATCTCCACCATGCTACGCAAATGGAGGATGACAAGACGGGTATGCTCCAAGTCATGACGCTGGCTGCTCGATCAAGGAGCCCTATCAACCGCAACATATACAAGGACGATGAGCTAAGAATGAAGATGTATACTATGGTGTCCGTGACGCCGCTGCATAACGCAGCCATCATGAAAATGGTGGATGCAGTAGGCCTGTTGATCCAACGGGGCGCAGATGTGCACAAGTCACGGTGGTCAAGCTGGGATACGTATACGTACGAGTATCTTTTGCAGTTTGAGCCTGAAATAAAAGTCTATATCACTATACAGCAGTGATGGTTGGTCAGGCTGTAGCGAGCTTGCCGAGTCTGGTCATCAAATATACCTGCATACAACGATGGCTTGGAGATGGACGGAGCTGGTCAGACTATGTAAATTAACCAAGGCTACCTCTTCAGGCTCGGAGTACGGACCATCCAAACATAAGGCGAAGATCAAGTCTCTCATGTGATGGAGCTTGGCTCTCCAAGTGACCTCAAGTTTCCTGAAAGCTGGCACCGTCGTCGCTTTCTATGGCCCAAGTCAACCCAGCCAAATTCACATCAACACCAAAAGCCGCCCCATCTGGTAGCAATTTCTGTATATTGAGTGGCGCTAGATCGTCAGCGCCTAGGTGGCGGGCATCCCAAACACCATCTCTCAGCGTGCCGATCCAAATGCGACTTCGGGATAGCGTGTCATCGTGACTCAACTGCTCGTGTTTCGCATCACCGCCTTGCAGATAATATTTATGCATCAATCCGCTCCAGAATATAATTTTCTCGCTCAATCATTCATCGAAAGGCATCTAAGCGTGGCATTCAACTGGATGCTGCAGCACGTCAACATGGCCAGCCAGAGTCAAGGGCCGAGCGCCTTGGTCGTTGTATGGGTTCAGATGTTGCCGTTTGCTGTTCTGATTGCCGTCGCATGCTTACTGGCAGTATCAGGTCTTACCCCGGCTTCATCACACGGAACAAGATCCGCGTCCGGTTGTGGTAATGACGTGCGGCATCTCAGGTGAGCGCAAAGGACATGGCAGGCGGCGCAAGGGCCCAGCGCTCAATCACACTTACACGGCATCTCAACCCAGGAGCCGGCAAGTCAACGCTCTCTAAAGGCATAACCAGCCGCCTACCCAACTTCACACGTCTCTCCATCGACGCCCTAGTCTACGAAAGGCACGGCCTCTACGCCATCGACTACCCAGCAGACAAGTACGCCGAGTACCAAGACGAAGCAAAGGTGCGGCTCAACACGGATCTGCTTCGCTTGCTGCGCGAGAAGCAGAGAGACATCGTCCTCGACCTCTCCTTCTGGAACAGAGATTTTCGCGACGAGTTCAAGGGGGTCGTGGAAGATAACGGCGGGCGGTGGGTGCTCGTGTTCCTGGATGCGGGAAAAGAGGTCTTGCGGCGGCGGATTGCGGAGCGGAGAGCGCGGAGGGATGCGCTTGATGAGAGGGACGAGGGCCGGGACGGGGACTCGGCGTTTGACGTTGACGAAGAGATGTTTGAGCGGTTCTGCGGAGGATTTGAGAAGCCTGTGGGAGAAGGGGAGGTTGTGATCAAGGTCGTGTGAACATCGGGGGCATAGACGCTCATCGAAGCATCTTAGACTAGTATACGCAGTGTATTCACAGCCTCTTCCACAAGCAATATATGTCAAAATTGCATCACGCGCCATCTTGTAAGCTACACGGTTCCGTTAATATCAACATCACCAACTCCGGCCCCAGCGAAGCACTACACCAGCACATGCTCAATCCCACCACACCAGACCCGCTGGATCGAACGAGTCGCCCGAATGTCCTTGATTGGATCATCACGAAGAAGCAGCAAGTCCGCCCGTTTCCCCGGCTCAATGACCCCACGATCGCTCAGCCCAAAGTGCTTCGCCGGCAGCGCCGTCGCCGCCTGCAGAGCCTCCACCGTCGACAGCCCAGCCTCGACCAGGAGCTCCATCTCGCGGTGCATCGCCTCCCCGTGGCGCACCTGGAACGGCGAGTCTTCCTCTTCATTCGAATCCGTGCCCGCCAGGATGGGTACGCCGGCGCGGTGCAGACGCACCACCGACTCTTTCGCGTTTTCGTACGACGGGGTCCCGGAGAACCTCCTGATGCCGCTGATGATGGTCAGCAGCAGTGAGGGCTGGAGGAGCAGTCGCAGGATGGTGCCCAGGCCAAGGGGCTTCGTCATGAGGCCCATCATGTGCATTGTCGGCACGGAGATGCGCCCTTCGGCGACCATGCGGGCCACGGACGCCTCGTCGAGGACTTTATCTCGTGGGACATGAGTGATGACATCCACCCGGGCCTCCAGCGCCATGGTGAAGGGCGTGTAGGTGGCGGCGTGGGCAACGACGAGCTTCCCGCGCTCGTGGGCGGCTGAGACCAGGGCATCCAGCGTTGCCTGGTCTGGTCCCGGGACGTCGGTGATCACCTTGATGTAGTCGGCCCCCTCGGCGAGCCTGTCGGTGACGAAGCGCGTGGCGTCGCCGGCGCCGGCGACGAGGTCCTTTGCGGGGATCGGCAGCATCTTGCTGTGCATGCTCCCCGGCACCGTCGCCGGCACGCCGGGGCTCCGGATGTCGGTGATTCCCCGGTCCTCGCACGCACGCAACTCCCTGAGCGTCTCGGCCGACCACTCGCCCATGCCCAGCGCGGTGGTGACGCCCCAGTCGCGCATCTGCCGCAGCTGGCCTTGCTTGTCGAGGTGGACGTGGGCGTCAATCAGGCCGGGGAGAAGCACCCCGTTGGCGCCGTCGACAGGCTCTGCACCGTCGGTGCTGGAGACGATGAGGCCGCCCTCGATGACGACCGTCGTGGGCTCGCTCAGGCGCTCCCCGTCGAAGACTCGGACATTTGTGATGGCCACTTTCCGCGACTTTGCCGCAGCGCCGGACGCTGCATGCGTGGCCGATGCCATTTCGAATGCTCGCTGTCAGTCAATCGTTTACGAAACAAAAAGAGCCCGCTTGTGACGTGTTTATGTGGGCGGTGAATTCGGCGACAAGCATGTGATGATGCTGAATCCTGAATCCTGAAATGAACTGCTGCGGCTGGAATCCCCGCCATGCCACAATCCGTCTCGCTTACCATCTATTAGCGACGCTTAAGACGATAGCGCTTGGTCAGTATTCGGTACGCCGTATTCCGTGTTCTTCATGTGCTTCGTTTGAGATGCACAATTGCTGAGTGACATGATACCGTAGAGTTTAGTGGTCGCCAAGGTACCTGTAACCTGTGCTTGGCCAGCAACGTGACAAGGTAAGCTCTCGTTACCGTTCGTTCTCCAAACAATTTATGCTGCAGGAGCATTCTGGTCCTTCGGTAGCTTCAACAATTTCTGATTAGACCTAACAACTCACTCGAGTGGACTTGAGCGTATGAGTTGCTTCACCCGAGGTCCCGCCAGCGCAAGGCCGGATGATAGTTGCGCAAATTGCTGGGGATGGGTATAACTTAAGTGTCAAGTGGCCGAAGAGAGGAGCCTTCAAGCTCGAGGGGTCAAGTCGGTAGAAGCTTGAGGTGTAATTAAGTTTAATATGGTCGAAAGTCAAGTGCCACCACGTGTCTAGGGTAAGCCCGACGTTGCGGCCCGAGCCGATGGAAACGACGCCGCCAAGAGCTCTGGAGAAAGAAACCACGAGGAATGCTGCGTTGCTCGAGTTATCCGAAGAGGCCCCCGCCGCACGCCAGCATACGCTCGGGGCTAACAATGCATTGTCATCCGAGGCTTGGACGGAAGCGCCTATCTTGGGCCCTTCGCCACGAGGGCAAAGAACCCAGGAGAGAGGCTGAGACTTTTGTGCTCGGACAGGGCCACTGACTGGCTGACCAGCTACAGGCTGCACGTCGCCTTCTGCCTGGTCACAGGGCACAAAGAGTGCATGGCCTTGCTTGTCGGATGGGGCTGGACAGGTGACCATCGCGGGTGGTGCGGCGGTACCTGACTGCCGCGCTGCCCCTCACCAGTCACCGGGTACCCCGCCACCCTGCTTGCTCGAGGACGTTCGCATCCCAAGACAGACCAGGGCAATCGGGCACGTTCTTTTGTGCATGCCGCCGGTAGCCTGGCCTTGGTCAGCCTCTGGTTCGAACCTTCATGCTGATTCCGCAGCCGGCCTTTGTTGCTGTTGCTTGCTGCTGCTTGCTGCTGCTTGCTGCCAGTGGACCGTGGCCCCTCGCCTGACCGGAGCACGACCCCGCTGACGGGTGACGACCCCCCAGCCATCCATATTCCATAACCATCCATCCCACTTCTCACCTGCCTCACCTGCCTTCGTCATCCCCTTGGGCCTCGATTATCCTATTGCCACGGATCCCCCCTTGGCGCGCACGCTTCCCCTATACTTCAACCCGTCATCAGCCCCCCTCGAGACCGACTCCAAGGAGCATAACGACGCCATGGGTGACGCTTACAGGGGCACCCGCGTCTACCGGGACCGCGACAGCGACTCCGACGACGACCGGTACAGGAGCACCACCGTCACCCGATACAAGGTGACGCCCAGCCGTAGCGGCGGCGAGCGTTACGAGCGCACCGACAGGGTCGAGATCGACGACGACCGCCGCTCGCGCTTCTCTGGCCGCACCTCGGGCGACTTCCTCGACGACCGGCGAGGGCCGCTGTCCCCCGTGGACCGTCCTCGCTCCGCCTTCGAGCCCTATGGTGGCGACCGCTCGCGCACCGTCTACTACGAGCGCGACGTCGAGCGAGACACGCGCCGCGAGCCGGACCGGTCCCGCGTCTCCGTCTACGAGGGCGACCGCGAGTGGGACAGGCGCTCCCACCATGGCCGCTACGACGACGAGATCAAGGTGGAAAAGAAGGTGGTCGAGGAGCGTTTCGACGACGACCGCGGCCACGAGGTCGAGCGCTACCGTAAGGAGACCGAGTACTACGCTCCGACCGAGCCGCCCCCAGCGCCCGTCATCATCCGCCAGCAGGCCCCGGAGCCGCAGAAGATCATCGTCCAGGAGGCGCCGCCCCCGGCCCCGATTGTGCTGCCTCGCCAGCAGCCTGGCGTCGTGGTCCTCCGCGACAGAGAGCAGGACCGTGAGGTGGTCCGAAGGGAGCGGGACCCCTACGAGGACGACTACTACTATCGCCATGAGCGGCGAGAGGTCGGCCCGTACCGAGGAGATCGCGACTACTCTGTCTCGCGGTACGAGCGCCGGCGCAGAGACGACGACTACTATAGTGACGACGATGACTACTATCGTCGCCGCACCGTCGTCCGTCGGGAGCGGAGCTCGAGCACGCATCACAAGCGCCATCTCGCTGAGGGTGCGCTAGCCGGCGCCGGCATCACTGCGCTCATGTCCAGCCGCCGCGACGAGTACGGCGATCTTCCCGAGAACCGTGGCCGCAAGGTCCTCGCCGGTGCTGCCCTTGGCGCTCTCGGAACCGAGGCCCTCCGCCGAGCGCATAGTGCCTACGAGGACCGCTGGGGCGACGGCCGTGAATCGCCCGACCATCACTCCAGGCTCAAAAAGGGCCTCGGCATCGCCGCTGTTGCCCTCGCCGCCGCTGGCGCAGCCAAGTACTACCAGGCCAACAAGGTCGACAAGGAGGAGGCGCGCCGTGGCCGCAGCCGCACCCGTGGCTACCACTCTGAGGATGACTACTCGCGCTCACCCTCCCACGCCTCGCACTCTCGCACGCGCAGTCGCAAGCGAAGCATTTCAACCGCCGCTAAGACCGCCCTCGGCACTGTGGCTACCGCGGGCATCATCAAGCATTTCCGTGGCAAGTCCAAGTCCAAGTCTCGGCATGGCAGTCGCTCCCGCAGCAAGTCGATGCTCCGCCGAGGAGCCGAGGTTGCGGGTGTTGCTGCCGCCGCTGGCGTTGCCAACAAGCTATGGAAGGACCACAAGGAAAAGAAGGAGGCCCGCGACTACAGCCCTAGTGATGACGGGCGAGACCACCGCCGCCGCTCGCGTAGCCGGGGCGTGAGCCGAGACAGAGGCATGAGCCGAGACAGAGGCATGAGCAGAGACAGGGGCACGAGCAGGACCCGGAGCAGGAGCAGGTCCATGGCCAGATCCCCTCATCCACCTTCCGGGGCTGATCCTGAGCTAGGCTTAGTTGAATACGGAAACGATCCGCTGCCGTCGGAGCCCTCGTCCTCGTCGGCGCGGCGGCACCATGATTCGGCAACCGAGGACCAGGGGCGCCGACGGCGCAGGCGACGCGATCTCTCGGGGTCATCGTCTCCGGAGGACCAGGAGAGGAAGCGGAGCAAGAGTCGACTGAGGGACATGGCGGCGGCAGGGGCAGCAGCGTTTGGTATCAAGGAGTTCAAGGACAGAAAGGACCAGGAGAAGCGGGAGAAGAGATCGCGAGAGAGACGGTCGAGGGAGAGAGGAGATGAGGAGAGACGTGAGACTGACACCTCGGCGCCGCCGGTAAATAACAAGGCTGACGCTTGATTACAGGGCACGACGACGAACGGAGGCATGATGACCGCAGGAAAGATGGATATTTTGACGACCGCGGCCCACGTCCACACTCTCCACCCATGGCATCTGGCGGTGCCTACTATCCCCCCTATCCCTCGACTCCCGGCCCAGCGCCTGGCGGACCCAACTATGCGCCATACCCCGATGCTTCCGGCGCCCCGCCTCGTGAGTACCAGCCGTACGTGCCGCAAGATTACATGGGCTACGTACCGCCGCCGCCTCCGGGCCCGCCTCCGGCACCCGAGCCGGGCTTCGGAGGTGGATACCCACCAGCACCCCCGGGACCTCCTCAGCCGGGACCGCCAGGGCCACCTATGCCAGGACCACCTCCGCCGGGACCTCCTCCTGGTGGCAACCACCCACCAGACCATGTGAGTGACCTTACCCGAGACCAAGACAGAGACAGCCGCGCCAGAGGCGCCGCAGAGGGTGCGTTGAGTCGTACTTTTCGGGCTTCATCTGGGACTCAGGACCAGTGACTAACGCCCGAGCAGATGGCGTAAACCCAAACCATCCCTACCATGCGTCTTCGGGTAGGGGTCCGCCGATGGCTTCAAAATCCGTGTCGTTTATTCCGCTGTCGCCCAAGAGCTCTCGGACAATGGAAATGCACAAAAGAGCGCACACGGCCGCCACGGAGGGGGAGGGCTCTCAGCCTGGGGGCGAGTATGACGGCGAAGTCTTTGTTCGGCCTGGGTTTCACCGTCGCTGGTCTTCTGACCCCTCTACCGGCCGTCCCGTGATCCGTCGTCGCGACGCAGGGAGTTCAGATTCGGATGGAGATGTCGAGAGTCTGCCTGACAGGTTCGACTCCGAGGGCCAACCGCTTGATGGACGGTCCGCCAGCCACCACAGGTGGACTACCAGAAGGGGTACCTTTGAGCGCCCTCCGCAGAGGCCTGGGGGCTGGGACGTCAAGGGTGCGTGGCAAGTGAGTGGCACTGATGGAGAGGCCGTCGATAGGCTGGTGAGGAACGTGACGGGTGCGCTGGAGGGCCAGCGGAGTTGGATGAGCGTGATTGGGGATGTCATTGGAGGAGGACTGCTGCTGCCGGGAGAGGGACAGGGAGATGGACGTGCCGACGACGATGGACGAGCGCATGAGGACGGGGACCGACGACACCACAGACGGAGATGACGGAACGACAATGACGACTACGATGATGATAATGATTGTGTTTGTGGAACCTGTTTGTTTGTCTGGCTTACGACCTGGCTTGAATGTTTCCTACGGATGGAAGAGGCTTGACGTGGACTATAAGCTTGATGATGAGTATCTAGATGCAGCCTACTAATGACTACACTACTTTCCTTGCGGTCGGGCTTCACATTATCCTCCCGGCATCAACGACAGCAGTGTCACCTCGTCAGGAGAAGCGCGTGGTGTTGTACATGGCATTCAAGTCTAAACATATACATCTAAAACCTCCCACGTCAAATCTATGGGTATGCCAGAATGCCTCCTTGCCCATCCCACTCCACAACTCCCCATCCGTTTACACTCACGCACACACGCACACGTATACAGCCATCATCATAACTCGTCCCGCGCCGGCGGCCCATCCGGCCTCCCGCTGTCCTTGTGCAGGTCGACGCCCTTCTTGGCGCGCCACTTCTCCCACAGGGCCCAAAAGTCCTTTTCCATGGCGGGCTCCATCTGGTCGGGCAGCACCACCTCGTACGTGACGTACAGGTTGCCGAACTCGGTGGTGTGGTAGACGCTGTCGCCGTGCTCGTGCCAGCGCGGCATGCCCTCGCCGGGCAGCGTCTCGACGTGACCCGGGTGCACGACTTGGCCCCTGGGGCGGCCGAGGCGCACCACGTGGGCGTCGAGGTGCGTCAGGTTGCGCGTCCAGTCGCCCATCCAGGCCTCGCGCAGGGAGAGCACCTCGGTCCAGTACAGGTCGTCGCCCTTGCGGCGGAAGAAGATGCCGTCGACGCCTTCGGGGTTCTCGGTCGCGGAGGGGGACTTCTCGGAGAGTGTGACTACCAGGTCGCCGGCCACCCAGTCCGGGCTCTGGTCGGCCTCGTTCTCGTATATGATGCGGCTGTCGCGCGCGGCGCCGCGCTCGATCTTTAGGCTGACCATGGTGGGCTTGCGCTCGACGCGCGCGCCTTGGCACGCCGGGCACTTGTGCTTGATGGTCTGGCCGCGGCCGCCGCAGGCGTCGCAGCGCATTTGCATCTGCTGGAACATGCCGGGGGCGAGCTGCTGCTTGACGATGCGCACGCCGCGGCCGCCGCAGACGCCGCAGGTGTCGACCTCGCCGTCAGCGCTGCCGGAGCCCTCGCACGTCTCGCAGATGTGCTGCTTGTCCCACTGGAACTCGGTGGTGGCGCCGTTGTAGAAGTCGCGCAGGGAGATCTCTACGCGCACCTCGACGTTGTGGCCGCGGGGCTCGTGCGACGACTTGCCGAAGTGGCCGTGGCCGCCGAAGAAGCGGCTGAAGAGATCGAAGGGGTCGTGGCCCTGGCCGCCGCCGCCGCCGCCTTGTTTGTGTTGCTTGACGCCGTCGTGGCCGTAGCGATCGTAGACCTGGCGCGTCTCAGAGTTGGAGAGAACGTCGTAGGCCTCGGATACTTGGACGAAGTTTTCGTGGGCCGTCTCGTCGCCTCTGTACACGGCAGCTCGTTAGGACATGGACAGGGGGCGAGCACTGGGGAGAGATGATGCGTACGGGTTCTTGTCTGGGTGGAACTTTTTGGATAATTGGCGGTAGGCCGACTTTAGCTGCTTGTCCGTAGCTTGCTTGTCGACCCCAAGGATCTTGGAAGAGTCAGTTCCCATAACCACTACGTCGTGCTCGATGCGACCAACCTTGTAGTAGTCCTCGGCGCAGAGCGCAAGGTGGACGAGGCCCACGAGGAGCAGCCAGCCCAGGCCGCGCAGCAGCATGGCGCCGCGAGGTGCCCGAGAGACCTGGAATAAAGGAAGGGAACACGAGAAGCACTCTGGTCAGATGCTGCCCGTCTCTTGCAGCTTCACTGGGTCTCGCGGAACAGAATGAGTGGCATAGGAGACGTCGAGGTTGAGCGAAGCAAGTCGCGACTTATTAATACCAGCGTGTTAACAATTGGAGATGGGACCGCACTAGGACCCTGGCCGCTGCGATGCAGGCCCCAGTGCAACGTGGCGTGGCGGTGGTATCGAGGCGCTCCGATTGGTTAGCGGATCAACGCCCGGATTAACTTATCCACTGCAGCCGCAGAGCTAGACCTGGAAGTTGAAGGCAGCGACCTGCTTCTTTCGAAACATTCGCTGTGCCTGGCGGATGCCCATCGATACAGAAGTGATATTTTGAGAGGCAAGGCCTGGCATACATCTGCGCCAGACCCAGCGTCTGCCTCCGTCACAACAGCACGCGACTGCCGCGGCAAAGGAACTCAACTCGCCAGTATGAGCTCCAAAAAGTACGCCTTCCTCCCCATGGAGGACGACGAGGTGGGACCGCAAAAGGTCGCCAAGGAGAAGAAGCACAGGAGCCGGCATCGCGATCGCGAACGTAGCCGAGACGAAAAGTCGTCCTCGCGCGCCTCCAAACCACGGCGTGAGCGCAGCCGCTCGAGGTCGCCGCCGCCATCCTCCCACAACCACAGCAGCCGCTCCAGGACCATCCGACGACGCGACGCAGAGGCAGACTTTGACGACCGCTGGGGTGACGAGGAGGCCCCATCCGACGCGCCAGACGAAGACGAGCCCGAGTTCGAAGAGTCTGCGAGCAAACGGGTGAAGCTGAGCCACGACGAATCCCGGGACGAGGATCTGTCCGACGGTGCCAAGGAAGAGCTGGCACGGAAAAAGGACATTGAGGAGCGCGAGGCGTTCTCCAAGAGGCTTAAGGAAAAGGACGACGGAAGGTCGAAGAAGAACAACCGCGATGGCGAGGCTTCTTCCCGGCAAAGACTGGCCGAGGACGCCGCCGCCAGAGACGCCGCGCTCCCAGACCTGCGAGAGCGGTCACGGCAGGAATACCTCAAGAAGCGCGAGACGGAACGGTTGGCCCTGCTGCGAAAGCAGGTTGCCGAGGAGACCGCCGAACTGCGCAGCGGCGTGCGATTATCCGACAAGGAAAAGGCCGAGTTTGCCAAGAACCGGGAGATTCTGCGACTGGCCGAGGAACGCCTCAAGATCGACGACTATCGAGATGGATACGCGATGCCCGAAGACTACATCACAGAAAAGGGCAAGCTGGACAGGAAGAAGAAAGAGGAGGCCATGTACAAGCGATACGTGGACAGGGACGAGTACGGCCAGGAACGGTTTGTGACGGAACACGAGGAGTGGGAGAGGGAGCAGGCGACCAAGGCCAAAGCTCAGATACAGCGGACGGAGCTCGAAAACGACAGCTACGATTACGTGCTAGACGACGCCCAGTACATCCAATGGAGCCTCGACTCCAAGATGGCTGGCGAGGGCAAGAACTTGGCCAAGACCAAGGAGCAGCTGTTTCTCGACGCCCAGATCGAAGCTGCCGAGAAGAAAGCACTGTCGATCCAGGAGACGAGGAAGAGCCTGCCTATCTACCAGTACCGAGACCAGTTCCTGGAGGCCCTGGAGCAGTATCAGATCCTCGTCATCGTCGGCGAAACGGGAAGTGGAAAGACGACGCAGCTGCCGCAATATCTCCACGAGGCAGGGTACACCAAGGACGGGCTCAAGGTCGGGTGTACGCAGCCTCGACGAGTGGCAGCGATGAGCGTGGCGGCTCGTGTTGCCGAAGAAGTCGGAGTCAAGGTCGGAAACGAAGTCGGTTACTCCATCCGATTCGAGGACTGCACGAGCGACAAGACGATTCTCAAGTACATGACCGACGGTATGCTACTGCGCGAGTTCATGACGGAGCCGGACCTGTCGGCCTATTCGGCCATCATGATCGACGAGGCCCACGAGCGGACCGTGCACACGGATATCCTGCTTGCCCTCGTCAAGGACCTGTCTCGGGAGCGGCCAGACCTGAAGCTGCTGATCTCGTCGGCCACCATGAACGCGACCAAGTTTTCCGAGTACTTTGACGACGCGCCCATCTTCAACATCCCGGGCAGACGATACCCCGTCGACATTTACTACACCCCCGCGCCGGAAGCCAACTACCTGGCGGCGGCCATCACGACGACCTTTCAGATCCACACGACGCAGGGCAAGGGCGATATCCTCATCTTTCTCACCGGCCAAGACGAGATTGAAGCAGCGGAACTGGAAATATCCGAGACGGCGCGGAAACTGGGCGGCCGCGTCAAGGAGCTGGTCATCTGCCCAATCTACGCCAACCTGCCGTCGGAGCTGCAGTCGAAGATCTTCGAGCCGACGCCAGAAGGCGCGCGCAAGGTGGTCCTGGCGACCAACATTGCCGAGACCAGCTTGACCATCGACGGCATCGTCTACGTCATCGACCCCGGCTACGTCAAGGAGAACATCTACAACCCGGCCACGGGCATGTCCAACCTCATCGCCGTCCCCTGCTCGCGGGCGTCTGCCAACCAGCGCAGTGGCCGTGCCGGGCGTGTCGGCCCCGGCAAGTGTTTCCGGCTGTACACCAAGTTTGCCTACATGAACGAGATGGACGAGTCCACGACGCCAGAGATTCAGCGGACGAACCTCAACGGCGTCGTGCTGCAGCTCAAGTCCCTGGGCATCAACGAGCTGCTCGACTTTGAGTTCATGGACCCGCCCCCGACGGAGGCCCTCATCGGCGCCCTGAACCAGCTCTTTGCGCTGCAGGCCCTCAACCACAAGGGCGAGCTCACGAAGATGGGACGCCAGATGGCCGAGTTTCCCACGGACCCGATGCTGGCCAAGGCGGTGCTGGCGGCCGACAAGGAGGGCTGCGTCGACGAGGTCCTGTCCATCGTCTCCATGCTCGGCGAGGCATCGGCGCTCTTCTTCCGCCCCAAGGACAAGAAGATCCACGCCGACAGCGCGCGCAACCGATTCACCGTCAAGGATGGCGGTGACCACATCACGCTGCTCAACGTGTGGAACCAGTGGGTGGACAGCGACTTCTCGCCCGTCTGGTCGCGCGAGAACTTCCTCCAACAGCGGTCCCTCACGCGCGCGCGCGACGTGCGCGACCAGCTGGCCAAGCTGTGCGAGCGCGTCGAGGTGTCACCGTCGACGTGCGGCGCCAACAACCTGCGGCCCATCAAACGCGCCATCACGGCGGGCTTCTTCCCCAACGCGGCGCGGCTGCAGAAGAGCGGCGACGGGTACCGCACCGTCAAGAACAACACGAGCGTGTGGATCCACCCCAGCAGCGTGCTCATGTCGGTCGACCCGCCCGAGAAGATGGTGGTGTACTTTGAGCTGGTGCAGACGACCAAGGAGTACATGCGCAGCGTGATGCCCATCGAGCCGCGGTGGCTGGCGGAGCTGGCGCCGCACTTTCACAAGCAAAAGGACATTGAGGCGCTGGAGGATAAGAAGATGCCCAAGCAGAGATGATTACATACCAAATCTACCGGTACACTCTAAACTACAAAGTATCCTGCTCGCTCTGCTCCCACTTGTACAAAATGTCCGTCCTCATCGTGTACTTGGTCCCCTCGTCCAGCCGCGCCCCCTCGTGGTACAGCCCCGCGTGCTGGAAGATTAGCACGCTGCCGGCCTTGGGGTCGACGTCGACCCTGCGCCTCCCGTCGCGCGAGAGGAACGAGGTCGCGCCGCCGACGTGGCCCACGCCCGTGGCGGACGCCCTGGCCGAGTCGTTGAGGTACAGGTGCACCGTGTAGTGCGTGCGGAGCTCGTGCCCGTCGGCGGTGCAGCAGTACGGGCCGTCGAAGTGCGCTGTCTGCATTAGCATGCCATATCATCGGAGCTGCGGGGAGGACCTACGCTTAAAGTACTGTCCCGGCGAGTACTTGAGGAAGCGCATCCGTTCGTTGAGCCCCTTGAACGTCCACCTCCCGCGACCATCACCCCTGGCGGGGGGTACCTCGGCGAGCAACGAGGCCAGCCCATCCGCCCGCGCGCACCGGGCCCATATCCGATCCACGACGGCCCGCTCATCCCAGATGATCCTGTCGCTGTCTCTGTACGACGGCGCGGCGACCTCCCACCCGGGGCCGAGCGACACGAGCGCGGGCCTCCATGGCGACGCCTCGGGCGTCTCTCGCGGGACGGAGGCCTCGGCGAGGGCGATGAGCAGCTGGCATTCTCGCGGCGAGAGCACGTCGGCGAGGAGAACGGCCGTGTGGCCCGCGTACTCGGGGAGCGGGGAGGTGGCGAAGGGGATGGGCGTGGATGTTATGGGCTTGGCTGGGGGGGTGGTGAGGAAGTCTGCTGGCAGGGCGACGGGGTTCGATGTGTACGTCGTTTGGACGGTCGCATTCTTTGGGTTGGGGGGGTTGGTGACTTTGGGGGTCTTGGAGTTGCGGCTGAGGCCGAAATGGGGGGGCATCGTGCCGGCCTGGATGTCGGCGCGCTGTACGCCAACGCCGGGGAGCGAGTATCTTGACGATAAGACGAGCCAATAAATACCAGCTGAGCAATGGGTTCAATACGCCCTTGATATTAGAGGATGACGAGTTTGAGTGTTGCCTGTGGAGGATGAAGCTGACTAGGCAGCGCCGGGGTGCGGTCAGGCAGGCGTATGGTCCTAGCAGCTTGAAATGGCAGCCTGTCAGCGGGGAATACCAGGCTTCCTCATCCGTACACCAGCGGACACAGCCGACTCGGGCGATAACACCTGGCCCTGATGGCTGAACAGGAGCGTACATGGCTTCCTCCTTTCTCCACGCACCAGTCCCGTATTTACTGTTCTTTGTCTCGAGGGCTTTCACATTGGTAGTGCAATATCATTGCATGCATATATATCTCGAACTGTGCTGGCTACGCTCTCTTCTTCCCGTGAATCATTAAATTTGTCGAGGTCGAGAAGCCTGTCCATTTCGAAGGCCGTAGTACTTTATTGGGGTGACGGTCCTGATCCCTGACCAGAAAATAGAAACCACAGAAAGGTGGAGGAACGCCAGGAGGGGGAAAGGGGGGGGGGGG
>JALHCC010000186.1:0-75443 GCA_024340765.1 Tolypocladium cylindrosporum | reverse complement strand
CCCCTGGAGCCATCTCGCCTTTTCGGAATTAATGAGTGTACCGACCGGCTACGTCCACGCCCCCGACACCCCCCCCCGTCATGATGATGGGGACTCCCAAGCAAAGCCAGCCAAGTCTCCAGTCCAGCAAGCCCAGCGTCTACCCGCAACCGGCCAGCAGCAGCCAAACATTCATAAAGGCTCCGAGTCTCACTAATCGCAAGGATGCTGTGATCTGGCCCCATTCTCACGTTGCTGTGAGCTGCGAAGCCTATTCGTACAAGCCTTGCCATACATACCTCCCCTTTCATTATTAAGCCCGGCCCCTCGAGTCATTACACCTCGGCCCGCCATCTTGCTTCGTTTACTCGTACTTCGTATATATACGACCCAAGGCTGCTGCACATATCCTCCTCTCCCCTTACAACGCTTTTGGCATCCTCATATCGTGGTGACGACATCCTGCTCGGGCCTCTTATATATATCGACCTGACGTATATACACGCACACACACACACACACATACTCTTGCACACACACGCACTTCCTCACGCGCACATACACGCACATCCTCACGCACACACTCACGCACACTCACGCACATATACACACGATGGTGTTATCAAATAGCTTGCCGTCGCCACCGGCCGACGAAAGCAAGCCCGCCCTGCAAAGAAAGGGCACCTCATCGAGTAGCAAGTCGGCCAAGTCCGCGAACCGAATCTCCAAGCGCGCCAACTCCAACACCGCCGTCGCCGCCGCCGCCGCCGCCGTACATCACCACGACCATGTGACTCACGGCACGACCATGGACGGCCGCCATAAGCGCGTCTGGAAGGCGTGCGAGAGGTGTAGGATGAAGAAGACCAAGGTAAGCGGTCACAGCGATCTTCTTCTATGCAGCCACGCGGACAGCATCTGACATGCGGGCAGTGTGACGGCGAGTTTCCGTGTAAGCGGTGCAAGGACGACGGCATGGTCTGCACGGCGGGCGTCCGCAAGAAGGTCGAATACAAGCAATTGCCCAAGGGGTACGTCAAATCTCACCCCGACGCTCTCTAACTCTCGTCCCATGACTAACACGGCTTCTGCAGCTACGCCGAGGTGCTCGAGCACACGCAGTTCGCCCTCATCGCCACCGTCGTCAAGCTCTACTCCATGGTCCGCAGCTCGCAGCCGTGGGACCTGGGCGAGCCCGAGCTCAACGACCGCGGGCAACCCGTGATCCACAACATCGCGCAGAAGCTGGGCTGCATCCGCCCCAACAGCGACATCGACCTCCCCGTGCACTCCGTCTTCCCCGAGGACGAGGCCGGCATGGCGGAGCTGGCGCGCCAGCTCGAGGAGCAGCAGGCGCTCGAGGGCGAGCCCCAGGGCGGCAGCGGCCACAAGGAGACGACGGGCAGCAGGGGCGACACCGACTCGTCCATCTACGGCCGCGCCGACCGCGCCTCGTCGTCGGAGCTCGACCACTCGGACAGCGAGCGGGACTACCGCCGGCTGCCACAACAGCAGGACTACCGCCGCCAGGCCTTCTGCTCCGGCTCCGGCTCCGGCAACTCGCTGACGCTGTCGCCGCAGAGCTTCACGGGCACCACCGCCAGCACCGACTTTGAATTCAGCCCGACGGGCCAGGAACTCGACACGGCGGGCCTCTTCTCGTCGCAGTCGCCGCAGCTGGCCAACTTCCCGGCGTGGGCCATGGCCAAGCCGCACAACGACGTCGCGATGCACTTCCTGCAGCAGGCCGGCATGCACAACCCGGACATGCTCGGCCAGGGGCTCGTCGATGCCCGGTTCGACACCATCAAGCCGGACATCCTGTCGTGCCCCAACCCGGACGTCATGATGGGCATGGGCGACCCGATGATATACTCTGGCTTCGACGGCGAGTCGATGCGACTATGATGGACCACGAAGTCCATGCGTAATCTGTATAAAACCCCCGACTATCTATTTTCGGTGTTTACCGGCGGTGGTACATGTACATGGGAACGGGAGGCTCTGCGCGGGGCGGCTGCATGATTTGGACGACCGGGACACGGAACACGGGACAGGGACAAGGACACGGGACACGGCGTTGTTGACTTGATTTATCGGCCTCCCGGGCCAGGCGTTTTGAAAAGGGCGCGGGGCAGCAATAGAGGGGGACACGCGCGTTCTCTGCGAGATATCGCGAGGGGCATTTGCAAGGGCGAGGCTATGGATTGGCCCCGCCTCGGGGCGTTTTTGCGATGGCGATAGACGCGGCCACCATGCTTTCAATCAAACCACCAGCTTAATATGTACCGCTGGCTGCCGTATTGTAGTGTCCAATTTACACACCACTACTCGTACGAATACCCGGTACAGAACACAGCAAGGCACGACTCGATGAGGCAGTACAGGGGTAGTGAGTGGCAAGGGTACTCGCAGCGACAACCTGAACATGAGACGCATCTATCGATACGCCCGCCGCGAATGCTCTCAGCCACACATGGAGATCACCGTACTCGTAGTCCGTAGTCGTATCAACCTTGGCCCTTCGCAGCGGCATCCGTCGCCGCAGTTTCGGCGCCGGCACTTGCAGCAGCGGCTGTCCGCCCCTCTCATCCCAGGTTGCCATCCTGCTAGACTCGGCGATTATCGGTGCCGTACGAGCACGATCCCGGCAACGGTGCAAGCGGGCGTCACGCGGGGCAGGGCGCATCAACGAGGGCGCGCGGGGGGTTATATTGTAAGCGGCACTTTACACTCAGGGCCGCCAGCGCGCGGACGCGAATGAAACAGCCCTTGCGGAGTTGTGCACGCGCAGGAACCAAAAGAAAACAGCGAAGACGGTCGTCCAAGCAGCGGCGTCGGCAGCGGCGTTCGGGCTCTTGCGAAGCTCCGGTAGTTGTGGGGCCACCGCGGGGTGGAGTCGGGCCTGCGGTTCTTGATTCTCCTGCATAACTTGTACTCGGTCGCAGCAGCAGCCACCGCCGTCAGCCCAGCAGCGCGCGAAAGACGCTCGTACAAAGTACATGCGAGCACGGATTGCAGGGCGGGCAGAAATAGCGCGGCGGCCTGGTCCGACTGCCCGCATCGGGCAACGGGGGCTGGGAGAACCTTGTCGACGTTGCGCTGGGGGAGGGCATTCCGCTGGGCGCAAAGTAAAACTGGCCGCGAAAGTGAATTCGCCGCCAGAGAGGGCCATGGGGATGGAATGCCATGCCATCGGGGGGGGTACGAAGTAGATGCTGGATCTGCAGGGAGCTCCAGGTAACTTCTTCGTAGCTCAGCTGCGACAGGGGGCCTGGGCCTCTGCGGCCCCGCAGCGACGGTGCGGGCTGCTCACAGGCCCGGTTCGGCGGGCCCGTCTGGTCACTTCTGGTAGCCGGGCGACGCTCTTGGCAGCGACTGTGCGCCGAATACGTGTATTTGTCAGGCGTCGGTGCGACATGTCGTTCGCTGCGGCCTCGCCCACATCCCACGTATTCGGGTCGCGTCGTCCTTGCACAACGCCAGCGGCTAGCCAGCCAGCCGCGCGTGCCCTTCTGCCGACCAAGAGGCAACAGGACGGACTAGCACCAGGACCAGTACGATTACGAGTACATGGACTACTCGTACGAGCACTGCGAGGGCGTGGGTGACCACTGCATGGATGATGGTGCCAGGATCCGGAGCGGCACGCTTGCCGAGATCAGCACGGCCTTTTGCGCTGGGCGAGTCGTTCGTTCCCATCACCGACAATGTCCGCACTGCCTGGTGGAGTTTCTCGGCGCCTGGCAGCTATGATTCATACTCGTACAGCATCTATCGCCAACAGCCCACCGGGACGAACCCACCACCGTCCGCATAGTCCCATCTTCGTCCAGCTTCCCACCTGGCACCAGGTCTGAGGCGGCTTCCCCAGGTCCCACCTGTCCTCTACTTTTTGGCATCAGAGCGCAGCTGCTGACTCCGCCGAGACAATTGTGCGCTCCAAGCCCGCGCTACCCATGCATGCCCAGGGCGCAGCCCCCAAGCCGATGCGTCGCCCTCCGCGCACGTGGTTTTGTTTCCCTCGCTCGATGGAAAGCGACAGATGAAGGCGAGGGGCGCGGAACGGCATCCCTTCCTTGTCCGTTGCGTTGGTGGCGGCGTGGGTGGTGAATTCGCGTCTTTTGCCATGCGCGGCTCCGGTTCGTGACGATACGCCAAGCGACATGGGCGTCGGTCGGCGACTAACCGTTGTTCCATACTTCGTAGAGACGAAACGGCATGAACGCGGCCCGGGCCTCTTTCAGGCACCGCCGACTTGCATCGCTGTGCCGTTCCCCTGGTTGGGGATACCTGATTCCTCAATCTCGGCATCGCCCGCCGCGCCGTGAGGTGCGCCGTGCTGCGCCCGCCAGACACCTGTATGAGTCGTCCTTGGCCGTGCAGGCCGCGACGCGTAAAGGGCCAAGGGTCCCTGCGTCAGCTCAAGTCCGAGCCTCACAGGGCAGGCAGCCGCCCAGCGACTTGGCCGCCTTTGGCTCGGTGGCGGAGCAGGCTTGGCTAGGATTCTCGCGGCTGACGTTGTAGCTGGATGAGATACTTTGGACGAACACGTTGGCTTGGGATAAGTTGCGCTTCTTCAATGGCAGATGCGGTGCCAATTAGCTCAGCAGACGTGAGCTGTTCTTCACTCGGCTCCATGTCGATTCCACCAACCTGCGTTGAGCGTGTGGTTGACGTCTGCTGGCCAGTCGGCAAACAGGGGTAACTCGGGGTCCTATTCCGAGCCTCATCGTCCAAACCCAAAGTAACACAGGGCTGTCGCCTCCCGCGCCCTCGCCACTATAGAACGACTCAATTTCATTCTCCCGTTCAGTAGGTATCCGCAGGCTCTCACGGCACAGGCTTCTGGCCACAGCTCCTTCTTCACCAGGACTACAAGGGATCCTTCAAAGGGTAACGACGCAAAGAGGTATGTGCCGGGACGCACACCACTTTCTATGCTTGTCCATGTACGCGCAGCCTGGACCGAGGTATATGGCAAAGGCAGAGAAACTCTACAAGAGACGCGGCTCATCTCGCTACATACCTCCCGCCCTATCTAGACGGATCCAAGACCAGAACCTCGAGCACCTCCATACTTTGACTTGTAAGATGCACAAGGTCCCACGTTGGTCATGATCATGTTCCAGCTACAGGGTGCAATACATTGCAGCAAACGGAACTGGCCTCCGCTCACGGTACAGTGCTCCAACCCATGCAGCTCCATACATAGAGCCAAAGGAGTTGAGACTCTTTTCACATCTGTCCTATGTAGTTGTTAGTTACATGACACAGTCTATAGCATGCCGACCGTACTCAAACCCTGCACCAGAACATCGCAGAGTTCTATGCGCAGCTTGCTCTTCCACACTTTGCTGGCCCGGAATCATGGTATATTGGCCGTTGATGTCGTAGTTACTTGACACTGTCATTGACATCAGCAGTAGATTTGACAGCTTCATGCAAGGCTGACTTTTTAGTGAGGAGCAGAAGTGTTTGAGATGAAGAGCTGAGGTGTTCATCCTCAATATGTATACATATCCACTTGTACTCGCAGCTTCTTCCATCGCACGAACAATTAGAACAGGCGTCTCGAACACCAGTCATGCTCAACGCTCAACCCGTGAGATGTCCAGGCAGGAGCAATATCAAGTACACTGGATGCACGGTTCGATCTGATCCATTTACGCAGTTGGGGAAGATGGAAGTCTAGCATCAGATGGCATTCGGCCATGTCCGCAGCCGTCGCCTTGGCAACCGCAACTATCAGATCATGGAAGAAGATTGAGGCCTAACCGTGGCGTAGTGTAACGCTGGGACAGTAAAAGACAGTATTCCGGAATTTCCTTTGTCCCCTTCCCCGGATTGCCTTTGTCTCCGTCCCGCACATGCGGAGAGGAATGGCCACGGACGGCTCCGTTCTGCCATCACCTGGTCAAGTACGCATGACCTCATCTAAATTTAACCCTCTGTGCTTGAGCTTTGTTGCCTCGCTGGGTCTGACCTAGTGCCTTGTTTGGAGTTGTGAGCATGTAGACAGGCCTAGAACAGCAAAATGTGGCGGCAGCTTGGACCTGGGCGAAGCCCGTGACACTTGCTGTACTTCACTCGCCCACGGGAAAAGTCCCTCATAGAAGAGCTATAAATAATTTCTGTTCCTTATATTGTTATGATAGAAAGAAAGTCATCTTTATAACCTCAATCTATCAATGATTTGACGCTGTTGGGTGTACTACTTACGTTGCTACCCTTGATTTCTAGCCGGGTTTCTCTGCCGAAACCCCTAGAACTGACATCATGCACTACTATATGCTTGCTATTTGCGCCCTCTTTGGCCTGTCTCGAGCTGCCCCAAGCCAATCCAACCAGGCCATCAACCCGGCTATTGGCGTGCCTGGAGCTTTCGAGGTGCCCGTTGCATGGACAGTCCGGGCGTTCCCAGAAGGGCCACTTCTCCAACTCAATGGAACTGTGCAGGAGGTGTACAAGCGGCTCCTAGAGATCAACCCAAACTATAGCTTGGACCCTCGTGATAGTTCAGAGGGCCGAGGCCCCGAACTTACTGCACGTACTAGCTTTAGTGATGACGCTGTGGTTTGCGACCCTTCCCTGTTCGGATGGGTTCCGGACAACCACCTCGCCGAAGGCATCGAGTACCTGCGCAGTTTGGAAGGCCAGCCTCGGAACGGAGGCGGGCCGGGCGCGTGTGGGCGGGTTAGCTGCTCGTATGGGACTGGAATCTGGTGGTGTAACGATGTAAGTCTACGTCAGCACGATCCTAGAATTCGAAGATTAACACTCGTCTTATAGTCGAGAGAGCCCAAGACCCTAGAAAGCTGGGGTTCGATTGCCGATGGCGCAGAGATGATTCGGGATCTTTGTCGATATATGTATCTTGACTATGACTGGGATTCCCAACACTATGGTGAAGTCAGCGGACAAATCTTCCACCCCACAGACTGGAACGTCATTGTCCGATCAAACAATTGCTAGATAGGTTGTTGGCTAGGTATGAATTTGGCTCAAATGGTATCTATGCCTAGTTGAAAAAAATATACTCTTTTGTGCTTTGGCAAGCCATCAGTTTGAATTCGCTACCATCTATTCTTATATGCATGTCTCATGAGCCAAATCTTCAATAAGTGCACAACGCCAGGTTCCCGAAACAGTTCATTGTCCTCTGAACTTGGTTCCCAACACGACACAACGCCCCGAACACAAACGACGCACCAATGCCGCCAGCTCAGTTCTTGATATCCAGCACCTGCCTCAACACGCCCTCACTAGCCCTCCACCACCGCGCCCTCTGCTCCAGGTCATCGGCCACCCCTCCCAGAGCGGCCTCCTTTCTCCTCTGCGCCTCGCGCGCCGCTGCCGTGCTGTTCTGCATCTTCATCTCCAGCGGTTGCAGCTCGGCCCGCAGTCTCTCCGCCTCCTTCCTCTTGCGCGGCGCCTTTGCCTGCAGAGCCTCCAGCTCCCGCGCCAGCTCTTGCTGCTCCGCCTTGCGCTTCGCGACGAGACCGAGCGTCTTTGTGAGCGGCAGGTTGAGGCTTGGGTCCGATCCGGGGAACTCGTTCTCAGCCCTCAGGTCCTCGACTTGGGCTTCCAGCTCTTGTATCTTGGCGGGCAGCTCCTCCAGCTGCGCCGTCTCCGTCTGCACCCTCTCGTACCGTTGGCTCAGCTCCCTGCCCTTCCTCTCGAGCTCCGTGACCATGTCGGCGACCTCTAGCTTGAGCGACTTGAGCTGCGCCTTGGACTCGCTGTTTTCCCTTTCCAGATCCAGGTTCTCCTGCATCGTGACAATCAGGGGCGGGTCGCCCACGATGGCGCGGATGAACTTTTCCTTGGTGACCTGCTCGACATAGGAGAAGCGCAGCTTCGCAAAGAGCTCCGTGTAGTGTGCCAGGTCGGCCTCAAGACTGGCCGGCGAGGGCCCGCCGAGGGAGGCGCTGGAGGCATCGGAGGCGCGTTGGCGAGTGTCTTGCGGCGTGGAGCTGGTGATGGGCTCGCTGATTCGGATGATGGAGATTTCATGCTTGGATTGCAGCCGCCGCAGGGTCTCGAGGACCTCGGTCACCTTGGCTGAATCCATGGTACAATGTAAATATGCCTCGCGTGACCTGGAATCAATACGCGGCCCTGCGTTGTGGATCAATTGGCGCAAGCTTGGTCGCTTGTTTGTTCTCTGCTGCTGAAGTCGCAGACCTTCAACAGCGCGCGTGGTGTTTACTTTCTGCCTAATCAGGTTAGCGCAGCTTTTATCGCTTATCAGTGCCGGTGCAGCTGATCAGCAGGGATCCACCCACCCCGTCATCGCAGGCTCGCAGCCCTTCAACTTTGGAACGCCTTCTTGACCTCGGTGCTCAACCTCCCTTTACCTCGCTTTCTCGCACACCCCCTCCCCTCAACACCGCATGTTTTGGAATTTGGAGCCGCAATGTCCGACGACCGTTTCCTCACGGATGATTACGTTGCCGGCTTGCTGGCCGAGGAGGCCGCCAAGGACTGCTCGCTGAAGTTCTCAGCCATGGGCATGGAGTCGTCCCCCCGCGCAGACAAGAAGCAAGCACCCGCTGCCCTGCAGAAACCAAAGACACGCCCTCTAACAGATCACAGAAGCCACCGACCTAACACGGCATTCTTGGAACGCATGATTAAAGGCACGGATTCGCACAACAAAGCAAAGCTAGCCAGCCAAGCCGCCGAGTCGCAGGCTCGGCTCAAGGAGCTGGAGGAAGCCGAGGAGCTCAAGAGACTGAAGACAAACCCAAACGCGAGCGACATTCGAAAGCGACAGATGGGAACTATCCACTCCATTCTTGGCGACAAGAAGCGGGGCAGGGATGGGGACGATGGTCCTGAGACTGCTAACCCAGAGCCCAAGAATCGAGGTGAACCAGATAAAACGGAGAAAACGCGTACAGAAGAGAAGCCCGAGAATCGAAACCGCGACCACAGATATTCGACCCGCGAAAAAGATCTGTTCCGAGACAGACGCGACGAGAGTAAACGCCATAGGCTCGGCGAACCTGGTCACAAGAGGGACTGCGGTCCAAAGAAAGATGGGTGGGGGAGCTCCAGGCGAAGCAGAGACAATGACTCTGGCTTTGGAGAGAATGGTAAACCCCGCCACGGCCGGTCCCGCCGAGAGAGATCTAGATCCCCACGACGGCACGGACGATCTCGCTCGCCACGAGAGCGGAAGAGCACGCACCGATATCGATCTCCCGATCGCTCCCCCCCGAAAAGGGAACCCGCCCCCTCTCGACGAGCGTCAGCTGGCGAACGAGACGACAACTCAGACTCCGACCTCATCGGTCCGGCACCGCCTCCCAAGCACCGCGGACGAGGTACGATCGGCGGAGCATCGAGCTTAGATAGACACTTTTCAGAGTCTTACGATCCAAAAACCGATGTCCATATGGAGAGCAATGAAGGAACCTGGGACGATGCGGTGGAGGCGTATAGGGGCCGCCAAAAGGTGCGGCAGAGCAAGGACCAGCGGATGAAGGCGGCGGGGTTCGCCGAGGAGCAGATCCGAAAGGTGAACGCCGACGCCGACGCCGACGAGTCAAAGCAGTACGTGGTCTGGTCCAGGGCGGGCGAGAAGCGAGCGTGGGACAAGGGCAAAGGGTCGGAGGATGAGGACATGGACGACGTGCCGGACCTGGTTTCCGGGGGCCTTTGATCGGCCCTCGGGGCATGGCCGCGGCCTCGGATTGTTGGCATTGCTTGGACACGGTACCCTCTGTTTTGAACAGGCTTGGTGTACATCGTGCCATTGCTACGATGAGTATGAAGTACGAAACGCTACCACGCAGTTATGACTGGCATGTGTACGGAGCTCAGGAAGATTTATGATACTCTGCAGGCCAATGCGGCGCCTGCGAAACGAGGTTCTGTTCTGGTGAGCGCAACCTGAGTCCCGAGCACACGATGAGTGAGTGAGTGATTGATGCCCCGATCACCAAGGTTCTTTCGCAAAGCGCCTTTTTGCGACGAGTTTAAAACCCAGCGGCAAAAGATGACCGCTTCGATTGGCGATGTCGGCAGTAAAGTGCCGTCGGTGCGTTCCTGGACCCCCTTGAAACGCCTTCTTTCGAGGATCTGTTTCTGACGAAGGTTCCTGCGATGGCTTCTCCGACAAGGGGCCTGCTGGTCAGAACGGACCTAAAACGTTTCCACTGCGTCATGATGCCGAATTAGCCGCCGCGTTGGAAATCAGGCTCCGCAATTGCCCAGCCCTCCCGCCTGAATAATCCCTGGACGGCGATAATCCTCGCGTCCGGACGATCACGGCGATCGGGTCGTCCCATATTACGGGGGCAAACGTCCTATGTCAACAGCAATAGGTGCCAGGCAAATCTCGACTGATCAATAGCCCTCTGGTTGATCTGGCCCTGCAATTCATGGACGGTTGACTGCTGAAGCCGCGGGGGTTATCACGAGACTGGTCTCACTACCGCGGCCACCCCGACGACGCCTCTCACCAGGTCTCGTCCACGACACAGCACATATGCCGAGTCAGCATCTACAATAAGCCTCCACTCATGAGGCAGCACACTGCTGAGGCAGCACGCGCTACGGAGTTTGGAACCTTGGCAGGCGGCCAATGGAAGCCGGCCGCCTCACCCAGTCCACCTCTAGCACGCGACATGGCGCGACGTCGTCGACCGACGACACGGAGATGATGATGCACCAGGACACCACCTAGGCCCGGCGACTCCGCCGGGTTACCCGGTGCATCGCAATGTGGGCTCGGTCCGGGTTTGTCTGGCCTGTTTAGTCAACACGTCATGAAGCCCGTCTTGGTACCACGTCCGGCAAGTGATCTCTTGTTTGACAAGGTCTAGATATTGAAACGAAAGGATGCGAGAACCCGGTTTCGAATGCCATCACGTTGGAGGTGTTGTTGCCCCTGGAAAGCATCACCAGAGTGAAGCCATCTTCGCAGGAGGATGAATTGGGTTATAAAGAGCCCTCGTTCTCCCGTATGCCAGTAGCCTTTCCGTTCATCAAGCTAATTGATAGTTCACGCAACTCGCTTCTTGCTCTTCTTACTTTAATTCACTTCACAACTCCTATAATTTTATATAATTGTACGCTGGCACGCACATTACAACTCGCATAAAATGCATTCCACCACCATCCTCGCAGCCCTGGCGGCATTCTCTCCTCTCGTGGCCGCCCACGGCCGCATCGACGTTGCTGTAAGTGCGCCCTCTTTTCCCGAGAAGGGAGCATGTCTGACCGCTCGACGACATAGACTGGCGATGCTGGCGGCAACACCACTGCTCTCGGCATCCAGGGTGGCGTGGTGCCGGGCGCCGGCCGCAACAGGGTGACGGAAGTCGACACGACCGTCTTCAAGTCCCGCAACATCGCCAGCGATGGCCTGGGCCGGACCACGGGCGGAGGCAAGAATACCGTCGACGCCATGAGCCAAGCGCAGGACCTGTCCGGCGCGACCCTCCCTCAGGTCAGCGCCAATGGTGGTACCATCTCTGCTACATACCACATTGTTACCACGGTACGTTGTCTTGAACAATCTGCGATGACCTCTCCATGGAGACCCGGGCACTGACTGAGAATGGGCAGGATGGAGCCGGTCCCGTCCAGGCCATGATCGACTCTACCGGAACCGGCGCGTTCTCGCAGGGCACCCAGGCCGAGGTCGTCACGCAGGTCCCCGGCAAGAACGGTAACATTGCCCCCGGCGGGAAGAACAACGCCGCCGCCGGGCTCCTCGGCGGCCTGGTGGCCCGTCTGGTCAAGCGTGCCGCGAACGTCAACGAGGACTATGTAAGTCATCTCCCGAGCACACGCCGCCACGGGACGGATGCTAACCGGCCATCACAGCCCCTCAAGGTTGCCATTCCCGCTGGCACGACCTGCAGCGGCACGATGGGAGGCCAGAGCAACGTCTGCCTCCTCAAGGTCGCCAACAACAACCGCGCCGGGCCGTTTGGCGGCGTCCTCGCCTTCCAGATTGCGCAGGGCGCCGGGGCACCCGCTGCCGGTGCTGATACCCCCGCTGGCACTGTTGCCCCTGCTGCCCCTGCTGCCCCTGCTGCTCCCGCTGGCAACGAGTCGCAGGATGGCGCGGCAGCCGGCGCGGCTGGCAACACCAAGGCTCAGGGTACTGGCAATGGCCGCAATGGCCGCAATGGCCGCAATGGTGGCAATGGTGGCAACCAGGGCCGGAGCGCGAAGCGATTCGCCGCCTAAGCGCGTGTCAATATCTGGCACTGGCGGGCTGGACCCATACTCGGGCCGTTGTGGCCATTCTCCGGCTTTCGTGGTGGATAGCCATTGGGATGGGCTTCTGTCTTGAAGATGGGTTCCCGTTAGTCAAGCCAGCTAGTAAATTCACTAAATGCCATCGACTATGCTTTCCCCATGTGGTGGTCTACGAGTAGGCGTGAGATGCTTTCAGGGTCCAGCATCCCCGTCAGGATCGTGGTGGTGCTTTTGATCGGCATCCGGAAGACTCTGCTGCTCATGCATAGCCGTGTACGCCCTCCGTCGAGTATGCTTCCAATGATCCTGCCTGCCACTGAGACAGTCACCAAGGAGGCCGCCATAAAGTGAATCACGTTCATCGTCAGCAAAAGGCCTTGGTGGACTCGCAAGTCACGAGCATGCATTGACGCATGACGGGTCACGAGCCGGGACTAGTCCGTTCATTTTCGGGTCCAGCCACACAGCTCAACAGGTGCCCGCGGCGATTAGCTCGAGCCGGGCCGATGGTAGGAGCACCATTCTTGAATTTTCCTGCTCCTCCGCCGCGTCCATTATCGGACTCGCTAAGAAAGTAAGTACTTCGCAGGTATGTTGGCGAAGGAGACCGCAGGTGAGTGATGTGAAGTCGACGACCCACTGACGTCACCGCGTCCATGCACAGGCAAGTACGGAGTACCGAACACCAGCCTGTGAACCTGCGGAGCCGCCGTCCACGGATAGACGCCAGCAGCGCCCCACTGGTGGCTGCAGGGCGTAGGCGCCTGACGGCACAGCACAGCACAGCTGCCCCCGGCTGCTAGGAGTCGAATGTCTCAGGGTGGCCGAGACCACAAGAGAACCCCTAGCTGAGCCGTCCCTGCTAAAATAAAGAAGTAAAATATCACTACCACTCCGCAATTCGTTAGCACCGTGCACTCAGCGCTTCATACACTGACTGACCTTCCTGAGGTGCGAGGGCAGTACTCGTATGTACTCGTAGGCAAAGATCAGGCCTAGATCAGGCCTTGATGCCACTACGGCATCCCCAGACTCTCCTCTGTGGCTTGGACCCCCGTGGCCGCTCCATCCCTCGGACCACAAGCGCCTGATCCTTGCAGCTGCCAAGCGCCTGAGACGACCCGCACGGACCAGGGCAGCCACGGCAGCAGCCCCGCCTAGCGCAACTCGCTCCTCCTCCAGCCACACTGCACGGCATCCTCTCCCAGCTCAACCTCACCTCGGCGTCCACTCTCCTTGGTAACGCATCCGTCCTCCCCGCGCCGTTTTCCTTTTCCCCGTCCGTTTCTCACCATCGCCCGTCTTGCTTCCCCGTGTATGCTTCGTCCCGACGGTATTTCTTTGAGTCGCCATCTGAGTTTTTTTCGTTTCCGTCCCGCCGCGAGACATTCCGAACCCGTCCGGCGGCGGCTGATGCGAGGCCGCGCTGCTTGAACTGGCTTGACGCCAACGTCATCCGTCCCCGTTTGCCGCGCGGCGTCATCGCCGTGACGCTGAAATCGCCCACGATGCGGCCGCCGCGCATCGCCATCCTCGTCCTCTTCGTCACCGCCTTCATCTTCATTCTTTGCCGCGCCCTGACATCCGCCAACCGACCCAAGGCCTCGTCGTACCCCGCCGAGGCCCGAAGCACGAGGTCCCTCTTCGGCTTCATGTACTACAACACGCCCTTCTCGCTGTTTCCCCCAAACGCCGCCATCAGCTTGACCGATGACAACAGCACATCGTTTGCCGCTCGCCCCGCCGCTTTTGGCCCCAAGCTGGCTTCCGCGGGCTTGAGCGGCCAGCTCTGGGTGGGGAGCGGGTTCGCCGAGGACAGCCTGGATGGAAATGGAGAGCTGGGCTGCAGCGACCTTCCCGGCTGGGGCAGCGGGAACACCAGGGCCGCCCTCAAGAACTCCTTCCGGGCCGGCGCGCCCCGAGTCACCGCCGCTCAGACGAACTCCGGCCATCCCAAGCGTGGCGGGCAGCTTCTCGATGCCGACAATCGAGATGCCATTGCAAAGGGGCGACCGCATTCCAAAATCGTCGACGACGTAGACGACAACACCGACAACCACCTCAACGACAAATCTCACGGTGCAGTTTCTCGGCGAGACACGTCGTCTGCCTCGTCGCATGCGGATATTCAGTCCATTCAGGAAGCCGCCGAGATACAGGGCAGGATTGTGCTCCTCATGCGTGGTGGATGTGGCTTTTTGGAAAAGGTCATGTGGGCTCAACGACGGGGAGCGGTTGCGGTCATCGTCGGCGACAACCAGAAGGGCGGGCCCCTGATCCAGATGTTCGCGCACGGTGAGGAAGTCGAGAACGTGACGGTGCCATCCGTCTTCACCGCTCGAACAACGGCCCACTTGCTGTCATCCTTGACGCAGCCCGGTAGTTTCATCGAGGATACTCTTGACGACAATGGAAATGCTGTGCTCAAGGTCCAGCAAGGCCCCAAAGTCGGACAAGACAAGAGCAAGCGAATGCCGAGCTCTCGGAGAAATGCAGCTTCTCCAAAAACGGCCCCTCCAACCTCGAAGGCCAAGAGGTCCGCCAAGGACAAGGTTGATAAACCCGCCTCAAGCACTTCGGGAAATCGCGGCTGGCTCTCGAGCATGTTCAGCTGGGGCCGCTCCCCCCGTGCTGTTGATGACGAGAGCCGACCGCCCAGCAGCGGGCGCCTCGACTGGGTCCTTGTTGAGGACTGGAATGACGAAAAGGACAAGGTCATCAAAGACAGCCTGGGCAAGTCCAAGAAGCCCCAATCAAACCAGGACGATTTTGTCATTGGCGTGCAGGATTGGCGGGACCCTGATCTCGTGGAAAAGTCCGGCTTCGGGGCCAAGAAGGGCAAGGTGGCGGACAAGGCCATCGACCCAAAGACGGCTTCCAGTTCCAAGGACCGCGAGGATTCTTCGAGCAAGAGCGCCCCCGAGGCTAATGGACCGAAGGGCGGCAGCATCACCCCTGGAAGCGGCGAGTATATTCCAGCTAGAGTGTTGCCTAAAGACGGCAAAGAAACGAATGCGAAGACCAAAACGATAGGATCTGGAGCTGGAGGCAAGGGGCACAGCCTGATGTCGAAGTTGTTTGGCGACGACGAAAACGGCAAAAGCCCAGAGACCGAGGCTCCCGCTACCGTCGATGACCATGTCGCAGAGAGCGTGACGGTCCCCGACCATCAGGATTTTGAACCGCACGAGGGACTATGGGTCACCATCACACCCACCAGCAGCGCCAGCCCCTTCTTCGACACCCTGCTCGTGCTCGTCATCAGCCCGCTGATTACCCTGACCGTTGTGTACGCGCTGCTGATAGTCCGTGCAAGGATCCGTCGTCGAAGATGGCGCGCACCCAAGTCTGTGGTCGATCGGCTCCCTGTGCGAACTTATCATACCGTCGCTGCGTCACCGCCCAGCCTGTCCCCAAGACTGCCTTCCCCATCCCCCCCGACTCCTACGACCCCCTTGCTACAACACAGCTCGTCCAGGCCGCGCCCACGCTCGCGGACTACGACGGGAGTGTTAGAGAGCGAGAGCTTCCTAGTGCCCAGCTCTGCCGCTTCGACACCGCAGGCCTCTCCTCGGAATGGTGGTCGTCCCGAACACGAAAAGGGCGCTGGAGGCTTCTCGGCGGAGTGGAGAAAGTACATGGGGAGACAGGTGGAGTGCGTCGTGTGTCTGGAGGAGTATGTCGATGGCGTGAGCAGGGTGATGAGTCTGCCCTGCGGTCACGAGTTCCACGCCGACTGCATGTAAGTTTTTGCCAGCATCATGGAGCTCTGCGTCCATCGTCCTGTTGTACTGACCACCATGATAGAACCCCTTGGTTGACGACCCGCCGACGAACATGCCCCATCTGCAAGGGAGACGTCGTTCGATCTCTGGCCCACGGCTCCCGAAACGGTCCTCGCTACGAACCTTACCACGACGACAGTGATGAGGACCTGGACGCTGGAGCTTCCGGCTCTCGGTCAGCTGGGCGGGCGTCGGATCTCGAGCAAGGCATACTCTCGCCGGAACCTGGTGACACACATCAGTCGACCAGGCAGGAAGGTTGGCTTGGGCTGCTATCAAACAGCTTTGGCGCGAGAGCCAGACGGCAGTCGGAATCCCCTCGACCCGAGGATCGCAGCCGGTGATGGAGATTCAACATGCGATCAACACTACGACGCTAGAATGTGAGGGATAGTCCGACATACCGGGGCATCGCGGGACACGCGGGACAAGGGGCTAATAGCGTGGTTATGATATTGGCGTACTTGGTATTTTGCAGGTATCGGGTGCCTTTTGTGTTGAGCAGGCACGCATATTACGGGAATTGGGAATCGGGACTCTTGAGCATAGCACTCTTTCACGGAAATGGCTTTTTTGTATCTCTTGTCTTTGACTCACGCGGCGGCGTCTGCGTTTATCAGGTAGTGTGGAGGCATATACCCCCCTCGATGATGGCTCCCGGGATGGGAGGCCATGAATTGCAGTACGATGTCGACTCTGAGGATGCATCGAGGACGTGGTGACTGTGATGGCCATCTCGGTACGCACCTCCTCGGGCCTGTGGAGAGTCACTCGCGGCAGTACAGTCGGCGGAGGCAAGGCATCTATATCATCCATCTTGAAGCGTAACCGGTAACTTTCAATTCCGTTTGGTAACAAGGACGTTTAGATGTACCCCTTGAGCACCGCCGCTTCGGCATTCAGTATAGATGATCCCGCCGCGCCAATAACAGCTACAAGCAAGCTCATGTCAGCACACATGCTCATACTCATGCTATTTGATAGGGGGCTCGGGAGAAAGGACTCACTGTTGTGGCTCAGGGCCGTAAACTTGAGATCAAAGATGCCGCTCTCATCCTCGCGCACGCGGCCCACGCTGACGGTGTAGCCGTTGCCCAGGTCGCGGTCCAGGCGCGGCTGCGGCCGGTCCTCCTCGTCGAAGACCTTGATGGGCGGGTTCGGCGCCGACGGGCAGCCCAGGGTCTGGGCCTCGGCGGTGTAGCTGCGGAGCGCGTCCTTGCACTGCTGTGCCGTCGGGGCGGGCTGGCGCTCGAACTTGAGGCTCACACAGGCGGTATGCCCGTCCATGACGGGGACGCGGTTGCACGTCGCCGAGACGCGCAGGGCGTCCTGCTCGACAAAGGCCTTGCCGGCGTCGTCCAGGCGGCCGAGGATCTTGCGCGCCTCGGTCTCGAGCTTGTCCTCCTCGCCGGGGATGAAGGGCACGACGTTGTCGATGATGTCCATGGAGGAGACGCCCGGGTAGCCGGCGCCGGAGACGGCCTGCATGGTGACGATGCTGACGGTGGCAATGGGGCCGAAGGCGGCCTGCAGGGCGGCGAAGGGGATGACGAGCCCGATGACGGCGCAGTTGGAGTTGCAGACGAGGAAGCCCTTGGACAGGCCATGGACGGCGCGCTGGTGCGGGATGAGGTCGAGGTGCGGGAGGTTGACGGTGGGGACGACGAGGGGGACGAGGGGGTCGCGGCGGTGGTTCTTCGCGTTGGAGAAGACGGGGATCTCGGCCCTGAGGAACTCGTGCTCTGCACGTTCACAATCGTCACGTTAGCAACCCGCGATGTCTCGGTCGAAGGGAGCAGGCGGGGGGCCACGACTCACCAATATCACCCGCCACGTCCGCGTCCAGCCCGCTAAAGACGACGTCGCAGTCCGTGAACTCGCTCGCCCGGCACTCCCTCACCACCATGTCGGCGACGTCGCCCATGGGCCGGGCCTGCTTCCACCGCACCGCATCCTTGTACTTCTTCCCCGCGGAGCGCGACGACGCGCCGATGGCGTGCAGCTTGAGGTGCGGGTGCTGCGCGAGGAGCAGGATGAAGCGCTGGCCGACGGAGCCGGTGCACCCGAGGACGCCTGCGTGTCGAATCGTCAGCCCGGGGTCTCATGGTTAGGCGGGTGCGCCGTGATGGCCTCGTGGACGGATGGGGTCGCCGCGATCGGTGGCTGTGAGAAGAGCGACGGGAGGGACGTACCGCACTTCTTGGTGGGGAATTGCGTGGCCATTTCGTTAATTGAGCCTCTCTGGATCGAATTCAAGTCTTTGGCGAGATCAATGCCCCTGGATATGTCGTGTCGAAAGGAACCGTGGATGAGTCAAGATGCAAGTTGAGGCGAAATTTCCCCAGCTGGTGGTGACAAGTGAGGTCTGGCGTCCCGCCGTTATCAGGGGACTGCCCCGCCATCGGAGGCTCCACTCCCGAGAATGGGTATGGCATCACCGACAGTCCGAAAACGACCATCATCGTCAGGGCTTCATATACAAGTGTTAATTACATGGATATGTGCAATTCGCAAATGCATGCCAGATATTCTTCAATCTTCCGAGCGCCTACAGAACCGACCCAAATTACCCCTGAATAAAAACCTCGTCGCATCTGCAGTTCCCCATCCTCGTACGAAGAAGTACCAATCAATATGCCTTAGCGCCCATATCAATGCACCTGTTCCCATGTCGATGCCAACGAACGAAAGAAACATTAAATCATGCGTCAAATCATGCGTCATTCACGGATATTTCTCTACGGCCCAAAAGGAGTAGTGCGGGCGTTATTGGCGTAGAGTCGGAACTGGATGAAGATGGTGGCATCCTCCACCATGGTTCCGAGTGATCCCAACAGCCACGGGAGGGCATTGAGGAGATAGTCCTTGTCCTGGGAATAAGCGATGAGGCTCACGCCGTAGGTCAAGTTTCCCGTCAAAGAGAGCAAGAAAAAGAGAAGCGACAAGCCTGGTGTCATGTTAGCCGAGCCGTCGATCCAGTTCCGTGCTCCAGCAACTTACCCTCGCAAGACTTTTCCCTGTAGTTCTTGACAATCTGGGGAATTCGAGCACTAGTCATCACATTAGCAGCCTCTTCTCGCTACCTTGGGGTACCGTTGTTTGCATACCAGAGATAAAAGGCAGCACTGGCATAACCCAGCATGAGTCCGATAATCGCAAGCGGCAGCTTCTTGCCATCGGGGGACTCGGGCACACTTGGTGCCTCGCCATCCCATGCTCCAGCCTTGTACGAGACAAACCAGCCGGCGAAACCGACAACGTAGACGGCTATCAGGCCGAGCGTGTTGTGGAGCCACGGCTTGCTATCAGGCGTCTCGTCTTCACCTGTCACCATCTTCCGGAGCGGTTCCATCGACGACTCCTCGTGCGTCGCATGGCGTATGTGAGAGCCCGGCAGGCCAGCCGAGGAGCTATGCCGCCTCGCCAGAAGCGGCGAGTCCTCGGACACCGCTGCAGCCTCCGCGCTCTCTTCCCTAGCGAGGCGTCGCGCATTGATGGTGTTGTAGTAGACGGCTTGGCTGATGAGAATGGTGTCCAAGATGCAGAAGTAGATTGCCAGTGCGATCGCAGTCGGGGCTAGACGTGTGAGGAGGGCCCCTGCGGCGTTGTCAGTACACATAACAATTCCGACGTGCCAGGGAAATTCGAGAGCGCGAATCGAAGAGACGATGGTTGGGGGTACGGGGCTGGTTGCAGGGCGCAAGCAAAAAAGACGGCACGCACCTATCAGGTTTGAAACATCGCCCATTAGCCAGACGACAAGAAAGGTCATGCTCAGGCCGTCGGCGCTCTGGGCCTTGTAGTTTGCCAATAGCTGCGGAAGCTGCACCAAAAGTTAGCCCTGATAGGAGCCTCGGATGCCCTGGGATGTGAACCCGGGTCTTTGTGAGGTAGCGGCCGCAGGACATACCAGCAGGCATATCCAGGAAGTCAGACTGATGCTCCCAAAGATGCCAGACAGAGCCTCGCCCATGGGTAGGGTCCGCACCGCGGCGGTGAACGCAGCCGCAGCAAAGGAGGCCATTGCGATCCGGACCAAGACCTGACAGCCGACGCGGAAGCAAAGAGTACGAGGCGGCAAGGAGAGGAGCGGGCCGGCGACCTTAAGGCATGCGCGACTTCAGCGTCAGGCGGCTCACGCGATCAGAGATGGAGCGGAGGACGGATGTCGGCGGGCGACGTGAAGAGTCAGGCGGATAGTCTTATCGACTTATCGTGGAGGTTTTAGTTGTCAGCGGGGGCTCCCATTGGCCGGGCACGAGTCCGTCGTCGGGCGAGTGACGCACCCAGGTGGACCTCTGCGCTGCAGGCCGGCGCGATAGGGGTCGTGCTACCTTGCCATTGCAGCGGCCCAGCGTGAGATGGCGCTGCAGAAGCCGCCTGAGACCCCTGCACTGGGCGTCCCTCAGGGCTCAGCTCGTGGTGCCTTACGGATTAGTGGCCGCACTCGGCGCGGGGGACTCCTGCGGGGGCGCCGGTTCCGCTTTTGGCGGTACGGAGTCGCGGACTACAGAGTTGGTGGCCTACGGAGTACCTATCCATTGCTTATCCTTATCGCTGACGCTACACTGCAAGGGAGCTACACCACTGTCAGCCAGCCCGGTGGTTGCACAGAGGCATGCGGGAGGTTGCCAGCTCGCTCCTCGCACCAGGATGCGTATCGCCGTTTGTTACGGGCACTCAGCTCAACATACTCGTGCTAGTACGGAGTAGTCAGGCAGATATCATGCGCCCCGACGTGCTCGGGTTCGCAAATTCATCTATTTGGGTCACATTACTCGGCAACCCAACCCCCCGTGACGCTCGGTACCGCTGTTTCACGTGGGGCTTCCTCGTTGGCTTGATTCGCCTGCGGCGCTGAGCTCTCTGCCTGTGGTTCCTCCAGCAACTCGCAGGCCTGTCCACCACCAACCAACGTCACAGCCTGACGTGTGTGCGCGTGGTCGGGCACGCGGCTGATCGGTCAGGACGCGTTGATTCTGGTGCTACATTGGGTATATATAGGTACGAGTACGTCGTGCGCACATAGAACCAGCAACCTATCGTTTCCCTCACGACCGACCCGGGATAGCCCGGATTCTTCGGTCAACACCACCACCGTCTTCCCTCAACTGCATCATGAAGGCCTCACTCAGCGCCTTAGCTTTGGGCCTCGTGTCCGTTCCCGGGGTTGTCGCCTGGGGCAGTACGTCAAGCAACGCGACACGCGCGTACCTGTAGCTACCTGTGCTGATGGTGAGGTCCAGGTCTGGGGCACATCACGACGGCCTACCTCGCGAGCCGGTTCGTCGCCAACTCGACCGAAGCGTACTTCAAGGAGCTCCTGCGCAGCGACGAAGACGATTACCTGGCCAAGGTTGCCTCGTGGGCCGATTCCGTCCGATACACTAAATGGGGTCGCTTCACCAAGACGTTCCACTTCATCGACGCCCACGATAACCCGCCCCTGTCGTGCAACGTCGACTTCGAGCGCGACTGCAAAGGGACGGGCTGCGTCGTCAACGCCCTTTCCAACTACACGGAGCAGGCGTTTGACCACTCGTTGCCCGCCTGGCGCCGTGCTCAGGCCGCCAAGTTCGTCGTCCACTTCGTCGGCGACCTGCATCAGCCGCTCCACAACGAGGACGTTTCTCGGGGCGGAAATGGCATCTATGTCAAGTGGGATGGCAAGGAGTTCAACCTGCACCACGTATGGGACACCTCCATCGCCGAGAAGTGGATCGGCGGCCTGCGAGGGAAGCCGTATCCTCTCGCCCGGAAATGGGCGAACCAGCTGGCTGTTGAGATTACCGACGGCAAGTTTACGGCTGAGAAGGAGGGCTGGCTGAAGGATCTGGACTTTAACAACCCGAACGGGACGGCGATGGCTTGGTCGAGAGAGGCAAACGCACTCGTGTGCACGCATGGTAAGCAATCCTCGAGCCAACCACCAATGGCCGCTTGACCTACTAATTTCCTCCAGTTCTGCCCGAGGGTCCGCATGCAATTGTCGGCCAGGAACTCGGCGGCGACTACTTCACCAAAGCCGGGCCGGTGATTGAGAAGCAGGTCGCCCGTGCCGGATACCGAATGGCGGCGTGGCTGGATAGCATCGCCCGCGAGTATCATCAGACGCGGGAAGCAGGATCAGAAGACCAGATGACAGAGGAGCTGTAGGGTCAGTGAGATCCCTGGAGTCGCACGATAGCTAGCGGTTTTACGGTCCACAAAGAACTCCCTCACGAAGCCGTCCGAACCGCTCTGCAGCGCAGTGGCCACTGTTCGTGAATCGTCTCAAATGTGCACGGAGGTTGACGGGAAGAGAGCAACGGAACGGCACAGCTTGATCTTATTCCTGCCGCAGACGTTGGTGGACCAGAAACGGGACGAATTTCGTGGCGCATTATCCGGGCAGACCTCTATGCTCCATGGTCATCGTCGCCGTCGTAGTCCGGAGCCAAGAGTGTCGCAGCCCCTGGTGGCGGTCGCGACCAATCCGCTCGGAGATTGTGACGAGCCATTCGATCAGCCGATTTCGTTGCCCACAGACTTCATCAGGCTGAAGTCCCTGGGGGCCGCAGCGAATGAGCCATCTCGGTGGTTGCACAGCTCGCAGTCGGTCTGATCAAGTAGTGAAGTCCTTGAACTTGGGTCCGTGCCCGGGTTGCCGACCCTATTCAAATTATAGAAGCATGGCCCTCAGACGTCGCAACCGATTAAGCGGCCCAATGCACAGCGGTACATGAGTTCAGGTGAGCCAAACTGAGAGTTGCTTGTCCAAACTGAGAGTTGCCGCCGCCTCCCTTGGACCGGCGTATGTCGGCTTCCGATACTATTTGTCACGAAGCTTTCATCGTGTAAGCGCAGAAACAGAATCCGGTCGATGACGCCACGCCATGCAAGCACTCGACTACCGGAACTTGGCAGTCCGAGGGGCGGGTGGGAACACGTTCCGGCCGAGATGAAGTGACAGCTGCTCAGGCTTTGTAAGAACAGGTACCGGCAGGTCGAGAAGAGGGAGGGCGCTGGGCACCACAGTTTCGCTCATTAATGACGTAGCGGAAGGGCCAAGGGACGAATGCTTTGTTGAACAGCGTCGATGAAGGCACAACTGTCAGGGCTAGCGACCATCCGAAGTCCGGATTCATGCGGGTAGGAAACAAATCGACGGTACGAAGGGTACCCCTGGAAGCTTGAGTTCCGCGCTCAGAGACGGCCCAGAAGAGACAAGGCGCCAAGCTCCCTTGCCTCCTCCGCAGAGGTTCTTGTGACAACCGAGTGTCCGGGCCAGGGGTTCGATTGATGCAGGCTTTGCGTCCAGACTCCAGACCATCTACGAGCCTCCGCTCCGGCGAAGGTTGAAAGTCGAAACTGAAACGTGCGGCTGCCATTCCACCGGACGAGGATGCCGTGGGGGATTTATCGACGGATCCATCCCAACTAGGCCCGTCGTCTCCAGGCGACCTCCGACCCCGGCGGATATATCCCTTTGGGCGACGGTACTTTGTAGTATTGGCCGGCTTGGCGCATACGGTGGGCGAGAGGCGCCACCGGAGACCCGCGTGGGGAGCTGACGGCCAGCCAAGAGCCGGCTCGCGGCGGCGCGGACACGAGCGTCGGCGTCGCAGGAGGGCAATAGTTACGCGATGCATGACAGATGCACAGCGATTTTCTGCTCAAACAATGGCGCATCTGGTGGTGTTGTAATACGGATTGTGGGGCACGGGGGCGGTTGCTTCACCGCAGGCGGTCCGAAACGCCAGCTCCCTGGCAGCCTCAGCGCCCAGGCACCCCATTGGCTCGGGAAGCACACGCGCCAGGGGTTCCTGACAGCAATGAGACAGCAACAGCCGCGCCCTACTTCGCTCCTCCACGAAGGCGCCGCCTCAGCATCATGCACCCGCGCGCCTCGTGTCGACGGACACAGCGGCGTGGCTGCGACTAGAAGCCGGTCGACGAAGCCGGTCGACGCAGCCGTCCGTCTGACCTGCGAGCCCTCCTGCTAGTGCCATGGAGCCTGCCTGCTGCTACCCCCGTCCGGTTTGTCTCATCTCTTCGGACAAAGCCAGTGCTTATTCCGCACGGCCGTTTGCTCCCGGGCGTGGAGAACCTTTGACGTGGCCTGCCACTCTCCGGGTTTGAGGCCGCTGCGTTCGGCCTTCCATCTCCAGCCCTCGCCAGCCACGGAGTTGGCAGGGGCCCGTCTTCCTTGGCCCGTGGTTTGATCACCCTCGTGGACGTCGTGGGCTCCCTGCTGTGTATGGACTACGGATTACGGAGTGGCCCTCTCCTAATTCTTCACCCACGCCCGCAGTCGGTGGCGTTCCGCAGCCTTGCCGTGCTGCCGCCCGAGACGTGTCCGGGTCGGTTTATAACCATGTCCTTGGCATCTTCTCGACTATTTTGCCCCGTCGCTTCCCCCCATGTTCCCATGTTTTGTCTTCCTTCTCTCTCTTCAAACCCTTACCGCTCCTTAAACACTCACCAGCGGTTCTATCTCCCTATCCGCCGCGCTGGTAGTGTGCTCTGTACATTCGTTCCTTGCTTTCGCCAACTCTCCTTGAGCCCTGTGTCTGAGTAGCCGACGCCCTACTTTCGCCTTCTTGTGTGTTTCTCTTCTTCTGGTCTGGAACCAACTTTCCGCTCTCTTTGCGCCATATTTGGTACCTACGTCCCCTCAGGATGCAGATCAAGACTCTTCTAGTTGCCCTGGTGGGCTTGACCGTTGTGACGGACGCGGCCGACATCTCCCGCCGATCGCCATTCTCTCGCGCCTTGGCCCGTCGACAGTTCAACAACAACAACGGCAGACAGAACGGAGGCCAGAACGGAGGCCAGAACGGCGGCCAGAATGGCGGCCAGAACGGAGGCCAGAGGAACGGAGGCAACAACAACAACAACAACAACAACAACAACAACAACAATGGAAACAATGGCGGAGGGGGCAATGCTTTCGCCTTGAGCGCCAATGCCCTCCAGAAGGGTTCGGCGCAGGACGGAAACAACCCCGGCGCCGATGGCCAAGCTGCCTCAGCCACGTAAGGAAACCCGCATCCCCCGGACAGGTAGAAAGCTAACGAGTGGCAGCGACAACGCCAATTTCATCAACTTTTGCCAGGGCAAAGGCTTGACCAACGGCGCGCAGGTGCGAAAGGGATCCTGCAACGGCATTCGTGAGTACCAATGTGGTGATATGCCCTACTCTTGTCTGACTCCTTACAGCCATGGGCAACATACCCGCCACGACCAGGATGGTTTCCAGCGTCTTTGTTAACCCGCAGGACGGCTCCAACATCGCTGCCAACAAGGACTTCAAGGTCCAAGTTCAGCTCGCCAACCTAGACGCCGGCACCTTCACCAATGCCACCTCCACATACTACTCCGCGCCGCAGGATCTGAACGCCAATGGGCAGATCATTGGGCACACCCACGTCACGATTCAGGACACCGGAAGGACTCTGAACCCCAAGACTCCACTGGACCCTACGCAGTTCGCCTTCTTCAAGGGCATCAACGACGCAGGAAACGGCCAGGGGCTTCTCGCCGCTGATGTTACCGGCGGTCTGCCCGCCGGTAACTACCGTCTTTGCAGCATGTCGTCGGCAGCCAACCACCAACCGGTCCTGATGCCCGTCGCCCAGCGAGGTGCACAGGACGACTGTGTCCGATTTACTGTCGGTGGTGGAAACGGCGGCGGCAATGGAAATGGAAATGGCAATGGCAATGGCAATGGCAACAAGAACCAGGGCAACCAGGGCAACCAAGGCGGTCAAGGCAACCAGGGCGGTCAGGGCAACCAGGGCGGTCAGGGCAACCAGGGCGGTCAGGGCAACCAGGGCGGTCAGGGAAACCAGGGCGGCCAGGGAAACCAAGGCAACCAGGGCGGCCAGGGCAACCAGGGCAACCAGGGTAGACAAGGCGGTGGCCGACCGGGCGGGACGAACAACGCTGCTGTCGGCAACCAGGGGGGCAACCGGGGCGGCAATCGGGGCGGCAATCAGGGTGGCAATCAGGGCGGCACCAGTGGGTTGAATGCCGCCCCGAGCAATGGAACCGATGCTGATACTGGCAACCAGCTGGCGGACGGCGGCTCCAAGGGCGGCTCAACTGATGGCGGCAAGCGCAAAGATGGTGCCAACCGTGGCAAGGGTGCTCGCCAGGCCCGGGACTTGACGAACGCCGGCGACGGAAACGACCCGATTGGTGACGGCACCACATTCACGAAGCGGGCTGAGGTCGTCCAGCGAGCCTGCGACCTCCAGCACAAAGTGTGTGTGGACGCCGTCAACTCTGGAGCCATGGGCGGCACCGGTATTGCTGATTGCGATGACCAGTTTTCGACCTGTGTATCAGAGCTGTCAAACGAGCTATAAAAGCACTCGCTGAGCACTCGAATGCATTGCACCGACTTGCTTCTCTTCTGTTTTCGGCAATCTTGAACTTCGTTGCTGCGACGCTGACCATCGACGACAACTCACAACACTGCCGCTGACGCTAGGCCTAGTACGAACTTGGGTACTCGAAGTCTGGCTATACTACAGCCCACGCTTCTGTGCTCGTGCAGATGTTCTACAGGGGTCGAGTGGTGGAATCGGAAGAGGATCAGCGCGTTGGTGGGAACCTCGATGCTTTCGGGGGATATTTCTATGTTCTATTCCACTTTTTGTATGATGCGGGAGGTGGGCTTGTCCAAGCTAGACTCCATGATGGATATGATGTTTGTTATCGCTGGATCTTAATGTTGTGAAGTCGAGTCTCAGCGCATTTACAAGCATGAGCCATAGAGGCGCATTGAGTACGTCGTGTCGCGCATTGCAGTACCGGCTGTCGATGAAACTTGATCTCAGATCCAAAGGACCGAAACTGGCATTCATGCCGGAGGGCGGGATGCCGGCGGGAGTTGAATGCCATTATCTGATGGCCCAGCCACTCACTCTGAGACGAGACACGAAAATAGGTGGTTTCATGTGCCTCACGTGCTCGCCCGGCTCGGGCTTCAGGTTGTCCAGGGCCTCGGGTCGGATTGTGGCGTCTTGCGATGCTGTAGGTATGCTGGTTCCCACGTCGACGAGGTACGATGAGGGCAGATCGGAGTCTGATCGCCGGCCATAGCGCCGGGCGTCTTATGCATCTTCAGAAGCGCGACTTTGAGTGCCGGTTCGATATTGGACGAACCGGGCTGCCGGGAGGAGTCGGGACCGCACAGGCTCGACACGTGCCCGTGTGTTCCTGCAGAATTCCAGCAAAAGGACGGTGTTGTACCTTGAGGTTGGAACTAGTGATGGGCGTGAAAGGCACCCTGCGGGCTGTGGGCTCTCAGTGCGTTGAAGTTATAAGTTGTAGCCTGTAGAGTAGGGGCGTTTTTGTTCCCGGCATGTCTCGCCAGCCAGCACTCGTACGTGCGACCGCTGTGACTTCATCCTGGGGCTGTCAGTTGGCCGATGGATGGATATCGATATACTCCTGTGAGCGACACTAGACGAGCAGTGGTGGAGGTAATGCACAATGCTGCATTCTTTCCGCTGAAGGCGACCAAGCGGCTTCTTTGCTCGTCGCGACAGTACTCAGGATAAGTTCCGGCATCTCTCTGCTCGATCAACGCTGCACCATATCCGACGGGCTGCTTGCTACCCACGCAGGCCAAGGGTCTGTATACGCGCTCTCATCGGCTTGACAGCGGCGGCGGCAATGGCCTCAAGAAGCCCACAATGGCTCCTAAAAATGGAGGGACTTGCAGGACCGTCCACGTCGATGGCAGCGTCGACTATCTCGATGTGGAGGCCCTCGGTGGCGAGGTGAGGGAGGTGCCTCGTGGGTACTCCCGCAGTCCGCAGTGTATCGAACCGTAACGGCAAGTTGGAAAATGGTGGCCTCGCTGTATGTTGATACCGATGGGAACATGTCCAAGCCCAATGCTTGGCCAGCATGTGTGCCTTCCGAGATGAACGTTGCCGACCAACACTCTGCGAGCCCCGTTGCTTCTTCGTTATCCCTGGGGCCAAGCATCTGACTTGCGGCAACGGACTCTCATAGACGCGGACATTGGGCCGTCGGTGAACATCGACTGGGTCGCCACGACATGGACCATGGGCTTGTCCTCGGCGAGCTGTCCCCAACAACCAGTGCGGGCCCATCGTCACGCTTGTCTTCTTCATGTCGCTGCCGTCTGGCGTCTTCGGGCCTGTCGTCGCCCGTCCTTCTTCGAGAACACGAAACAGGGGTGGCTATGGAGCTTCCGCCTGGGTATCACGCTCAACGGCCTGGTGCTGCTGCTCACCTGTTCCTCTACTTCCCGCCTGTACTCAAGCAACAGCACGTGGGCAAGACGAGGATAGAGCAACTGAGGGGCTTGATTTTATGGGCACATTTCCCTTTGTATCTGCTTGTGTCTCGCTTCTTACCAGCCTCTCTGGGGTGGCACGATGTATCCCCGGCGCAGTGCCAAGGTGCTCTGTACGCTCCCCTCGTTGGCATCGCCATCACTGCAGCGATTTCGTATACAGCAAGCCTCATATAATCATATAGAAAGGGTCTCAATCAGCTAATTCGTAGCGCAGAGGGCTTTCTCTGCCGCGTCCAGCTTCCCATGCCGCCTCGAATGTTTACTATCGTCCTCTACGCCACCATTGCCCCCTTGGTGTATTACTCCTTTTCCGTGCTGTCGCCCTGCCGGCTTCGCCATCTCCTACTGCCCCAGACAAAAGTGCAGTGCATCGCCGCGGCAGCCGTGGTGCGGACTTTTGACACGGCCTTGGTCTCGCTGTCTACGGACGGTGGGCCGATACCATTGCATTTAGTTCATTGCCTGCGTGGCGGCGGGCCGCATCGAGAAGGTTGCGTTCCCCAGCGTAACTCTGCTCTGGGAGCCTCAGATGTATTTCTATCAAGGACGGGTATCTAAGGATTGAAGTTTGCACAGAAAAGAGCGACAGGCCAGGACAGAAGAAAGAAAGTCGCTTCATTCGGAGTGATTTTCGTCGCTGACTCCAAAAATCAAAAGGCAGTTCCCATCGCGCCAGAGATATCCAAGCGATCAACGCTGTCCACTCTATACCATTATCCAAATTGCATCCGCAAAGTCGCGCCGTCACCTCGTAGAATGTATGCTCGCCGACAGGCGTGGCTCAACCACGCAGGGGCCTGGGGGATTGTCAGCGACTCGCTTCAATGCCGGCTGGACGGAAGGTCTGCCTACCCGCAGCCCTGGGGCGTGATGACGCCGAAGAAGCAGTCGTTCGAGGCCTTGTCGACAACCTGGCTCATGTCGATCGGGGTGATGACGATGCCCGCGCTGGCCAGCGACGCGGCAGCCGCGAGGATGATGGTGATGGACGTCTTCATCGTGTATGCAAGTCGGACGCTGATTGAATGCGATCAAATGGCCTGCACACGCGCGCGCGATGAATGATGCCAGTGCAGAATCGAATGTCAGCGCATTTAGTCAATGATGAAGGAGGGGAAAGGGGGCTGCGACAGTGGCAGGGTGGGTTTCTCGCTTTTCAGACGGGGCTCGTCGCAGGGGGGCGCTGGTGAGGTTTCAGGATGGCATCGGAAGGCTGCCGAGGAGAGGAAGCGAGCGGTGGGCCGCCGCCCGAATGGAACGTCTGAGCGCAGCAACCACCGCCAAGAGTCGCTTCAACGGCGATGACAGAACAATTGAACGTCGATGGCCAGTCAATTTAAGCATCGAACCCCGATGGCATGACACGATGAGGGAGGTTTGGAGATGGTCCTTGGTGTTGCGTTCCACCCGAGTCACTGAATGCGAATTCGATCCACTGAATGCGAATTACAAGCCAATGCCCCTTCTCGCGTGGTCCCTGCGCATCTTGCCATTGACAAGGTAATATCACTGCAGTCAGTCCGACACGGCAACCCGGTTCAGTCTTCCATATCCACCTCTTCCTGACCGTCCGATTATTGCGGCGCCACCGGCGCGGGCGCCTCGGTGCCGGAGCCGGCGGGAAGGGCCTTGGGGGGCATGAAGAGCGGCATGTAGGTGACGGCCAGGGCTGCGACTGCAGAGGTCGATTAGCACCCGTTGTATGCGCTCGCTTCGGGGGCGACGCGACGTACCTGACATGAGGACGGAAAAGTAGCCGGGCGTGCTGGAGTTCTTCTTGGCTTCCTGGCTCTCGCCGAGCCAGCTCTGGATGGAAAAGACGACGGCGGCCCTATGCGCGGCGCATCAGTTAGCCGCTGCTGTTCTCTTCCACCGTCCCAGACAATCCTCCTATCCAGCCAGGGCGCGGCCGCATCTCGCAGCGCATCGCATCGCGACGAGGCGCCACCCGGCGGTCCGCCCCCGGCCCTTCTTCCGACGTCCACTCCCCGGGGAGGCGCTTACCATCCGACAAACTTGTTGCGCGTGAACATGGCGGCCATGGGCATCGTCGACGACACCGTCGACGAGAACTCGGGCTTGTCCGCCGAGGCGGTCGGCTCCTGGTACGGGACGACTGCGAAGATGGGCGCGTCAGCAGGCCGCGGTGCACGAGTCTGAGGGCGCTGGGGCGAGCGCCGATGGGGGTTGGGGGAGACTCACTGAGGTCCGCCCGTCGCATGTCCTTGCTGGGCGCCATTGCTGCGTTGCGTGTTGGGCAGTGATGGCTCGGTGTGGGGAGGGAGAACGGTGTTGAGGAGGGTCTGGGGTAGCTTGGTGATAGCTTGAAGACAGTGTCCAGGCTCGAGGACTTCGGGTGGTCCGTGCTGAGCGGATGCCAACGGCGCCCACTCGCTTCTTCATCAATGTAATACAACTTGGACTTTAATCAACTCAACAACGATCGCGGCAACTCTCTTTCATTCTCGTCGCAAAACGTACTTTCCACTATTGCAAAGATTGTCTTCTCTATTTCACTCCAAATTTCGATTTCACTCCAAACTTCGATTGTCTTCGTCCCGGGTTCTAAGTATATCGTCCAACGCCCCTCGCCTCCATGACCATGAAGAAAGGGAACTGCTTCGCTGCTCTGCAGCCTTGATTCGCATGCCCTTCCCATTGTCAGTGGGCTGTTTTTGATATAGCTGGATTTGCGTACCTTGATATAGAGTCAAGAGACTACTTCCTGGACGATCCTCCAGCACCCTGAGGTGCCTTGCTCGCACTGTTCCCCGAGGGCGAGGGCTTGGGGATGAATGCTGGGTGCCTCAACTCATCCCCCCTGGCACCGGGAACCTTGAGGTAGTCATTCGGGCTGAGACTAGACATTTTGGCGGTGTAATATAGCGGATGGGGGTCTGTAGCGGATGGGTGGTCTATCTGATGTTGCTGATGAGTGGTGATGGTTGTTGTTGCTGCTGCTGCTGGTACAAGAGGCCATGTTGGAGACTTTATACTCGTACAGAGCAGATACGTCTGGATTGCTGCTCCCCATCGTGAAACGAACGTTGCTAGCGACGGCGATGCGTGTCGTTGTTCACGCGACGACTGCGTCTCCTTCGAGATGGCCACGAGGAGGCATGCGAGTCGAGGACCGAGTCGGAAGATCAGCCGCTTGCGGCTACACAAACAGCGTCAAGGCAAAGAAAGCCCGACGTTGCTCTCCCCGCTAGCAATACCCTCATTGATTGCTCGTAAGAGCTTTGCTCCAATTGAGAAACGTGATTGCTTCAGTTTGCCTGCCTCGTCGTCTACACAGCCGGATCAGTCACTGCAAGGATAAGGGAATCTACCCATGAAATTGATGAGACGCGCCCCATCGGTATGAAAGGCCAGGAAAGGAAAGTCGAAGTTGGGTCGTTTTTTAAATCATCCCTCTACCTGGCTTTGACATCATACAAACGTCGAGCACCTTACGGCTCGTCGCAAACACACGCAACATCACTCCACTAAGGCCGTGAATGCTGCCTCACAGCCAACGCCAACGCCAGCAAGATTCGGGCAAACACCACCCTGCGCCGCCTCCCTACTCAACCCTCACAATCACCTTCCAGCCCAGCGCGCCCGCTTCCCTGACCGCACAGGCCAGGCACCCCCTCCTGCGCCTGCTGATGATGGCATTCCACCCGCGCTGCGCGCAAATGGCCCGCACAAGCATCTCCATGTCCGAGCCAAACTGCCGCTTCTGCGACTCGAGGTACATCTGCGCCGCGGCCGAGAAGCTGCCCTTGCGGTCCGCGGCCGGCGACGTCGAGGGCGACGACGATATGACGCGCTCGAGGGTGGGCGACAGGGGTACTTCGGCGAAGTTGGTGATGCAGTCGATGACGAGGACCTGGTTGTTGTTGGATTTCCCGAGGGAAGGGTCGACGAGGAACTCCGAGAGGGATGTCCTTGGTTTCAAGATCAGCTCGGAGATGTGAATGACGGTGTAATTGTAGTATTTGTGTAGCGGATGACCTGCAGAACCCATTAGATATCGCGTCGCAGAATGGTGTAGTGGCAATCGGTGTCTAACCCATCCTGAATGCGGAGCGCGAGCCCTTGCCCAGCATGTCCGAGCCAGAAACGTCTATTTTCTGTATGGTTGGACTCGATGGCGACTTGAGCATCCTGACGCGGTGCGACGGCGCACAAGGATGCGCAGTGACAAAGTTGATGTCAAAGGTCAAGGGGTATACAAGCTCTTCTTCGGCCTTCCCATCAACGGACACGTAGAACTTGACGCTAGCCGGGTACGACAGCATCTCCGGGCCCTTGCGGCACTCTGCAGCGGGAGTCGCGATGATGTCGCTAAACGGCGTTGCTGGCACGGACCCTGCCGGTGACGACAGTTGGAGTGCCAGCAGTTCCACGTAGACGCCAGGCGGAGGCGTCGAGTAGGCGTTTTCGTGCGGGATGGCGAAGTCGGCGGGTAGCACGGAGTCAGTATTTCCGTCACCGAGGATGGCAGACTCGCGCTCAATCCTCTTCTTGCCCCATAGCCTCGCCTTCTTGCCCAAGCGAGCAATGTCATCTAGGCAAGGTGTTAGTGATAGAGCCGACGGGTGTTAGATCGGATTCAGAAACGAACCAGCGACGTCCTCGACTTCAATGCTCAGCCATCCGTCGCCCACTTCGTCGGGGAGAACGTCGGTCGATATCCACCCCATGCACTCGGCCGCTCCCTTTCCAGCCGCCAGCACGCGGCCAACTATGCAAGATGTGCTCCAGAAGCTCTTGCCCGAGTACACGAAGCCGCTCGACAGGTTCGCAAACGGCCCCAGCTTTGCTATAGCCTCGCTGTCGTTTTCCAGCAACGTCGCCATGAGGTAGTGGCACAACGCCTCACCCGGCACCATCAGTCCGAAGACGTACGACTTTGTGAGCCATCCCGATTCATGTAGTGCGGCGGCCAGCCTCCGCCGCTGAGTGTGCGCACGCGGCTGGTGCTTGCCGAGGTGGCAGGTGACATCCCACGCACCAAAGTAAGACGACTGTTCGGAGGCCAGGGAATTAGAGCTAGAGTGCCTTGCAGGCGTCGTTTCGAAAGCATTCTGAGCGTTTTCTGATATCCTAGCCTCATATCGGTCGATGCCAGGCCACTCAAGTTTCCTCGCAAAATGAATCAGCCCGTCGACCTGGCGCTGACCCTGCCGCCCCTGGATCGTGAAGTGGTACGGAGTCGAGGGAGGTTGCTTGTGATGCCTACTGGGCATCTTGCTGACCAACGAGGCCAGCCAGCCGCTTGCGCGGCGCGGGGGAGCTGGTCTCACGGCGCCAACCTCTTCCTCCTTGAGAATATCAATGTTCTCCAGCCAGCTCTGAGCCAGGAGCAGCGACCACTTGACCATCTGGGTGGCGCCCCTCTCAAAGTACGCCACGTCGATGGGTTTGATGCCCCCAGAGCCGTACTCTACACCCTCGGTGATGGCGTCCAGTCTGAGGAGAAGCTCGGTCGCCACCAGGATCTGCATGAACAGCCAGTATTTCTCCTCTGCGCGCTCACTGGCGTTCTCAGCGTCGTGGACGGCGGTAGCATCGTCGAGGTCGTCACCGTCCTTTTCACCCCAGAGGACCTGTCCCAATCGGATGCGCCACTCGACACGGGAAAAGTCGATCCAGACGTTGGCTGTCCCGAGGCACTTGAGGAGCGCGACGATCTGGTTTGCGAGGCTGTAGTGGTCCGTCTTGTCTATAACGGTGTTGCAGGGCCTCATGAAGGTGTGGAACAGGTCCTGGTAGGTCTCAATCGACTTCCGCGTCCGCAGGTTATTGTCGCGGTACAGCTCGCTGTTTCGCCTGAGCCTGTCCAGGAGCTCGGGCTCGGGCAGGCGACGCAGCCAGCCGTGGTTGGACAGCATCCGCTCGCGGGCGTCGACAATAGCGCGAGCCTTGGTCCCGAGACTCTCGAAGCCAAACTGCTCCTCCTCGAGCGAATCGCCGGCGGAGATCTCCAAGGCGGCCTGGTAGCCCATGGTCCCCTTCTCGAGTCCCTGCATGCTGAGCATGTTGGGCCGCTCCCGGCAGCGGATGTGGAAGTGGGCTCTGTGGCGCTCCTCGGCCTGTCTCTTGGCCGCGGCATCGTGATTGAGGTCCCGGGTGAGATGCGGCCAGGCGGTGATGCCGCTCCAGGCTTTGTCCTCGATCTGGCCGTGGTCCGTCAGGTCCCTGATCTCCAGCTCCTCGTCAAAGGGGAATGCGACGCTTGGGTGGGGAGCGCCGTGGAAGTGGCTCTCGCTGCGGGCAAAGTACTGCGGAGCGCCGGAGAAGAGCTTCTCGATGTCATCCTCGCTCAGGGCCGCCATGATGCATGGCCCGAGACGTCAGTGCCAGCTTCAGTACCAGCTTCGGCCGTGCAGGCGATGCATTGGCCTCCTGTAGCGCTCGGGTCCGCGACGACAGCGGGAGAGGAGCTGGAGCCAGCCAAGTCCGTGGTCAGCGGATGAGCGGATGGCGGGGCCGCGATGCGTGATGCGACGGGCTACGGCTCTCGCAGGTACGAGCACGAAGGAAGTGCGATGCCGAGGTTCCGACAGCTCGTTGCAGACACCACAGGAGGTCCCTGGTGAGATGCGCGGTGCGACAGCGTTCGTGGAATTGAGGTTGCAGGTCACCAAGCCGAGCTGGAGCTGCCGAGCTCCATTGAATGGCCGGCTGGCGGGCTGTCGGTGCAGGTGGCGTGACGGGGTCGCCTGACAGTCTGCAAGATCATTAGTGCGGACGAGCCTACGATACTCCGTATGAGACTGAGACGGACTCGGTGCAATCGAACATGGTATTGAAAATTGCCCATTACACGTCCGCCCGCGCCATCACAAGTTACAAAAACCCGCGTCATCTGTCCCCCTCCTCTTCTCCTTCCTTTCCTCTTCTTGCGCCTGGGATTGCTTTGATCTAACTGCTCTCCGCCTTGGTCCGATGCTCAAGATAAGTTACGCTCCGCGATGGCTCGATGGAGTCTGATGAGAGCGACTCTTGATGGAAGGCGATGATTGTGAATGGTGCCTTGATACCGCTAATCAACGCCCCAGCAGTTGTACGAGGCATTGAAGGATGTCGCTAAGCGATGTGTCCTTGGACTTGGGCTCGTCAGGAAGACTGCGAGTGGATTGACGTATGTATTGCGCGCCGATCTACTCGGCCGTGCCGTCATTCAAGTCGCCTCCCCCTTCAGTGCCATCCTGTCATACCGATGATTTAGAACATGAGTAGACACGCCGCTGCCGATTGCCAATGCTCTGCAGGCCCAATCATCGTCTTTGTCACCCAATCATACCTAGATTATCGCCAATGTCCTGGTGCGATGTTACACCACTTCCTACTTCGTACACAGGGTGCATCGTGCACGGGGATGCTACCCTGGACTCGCTCCTCACAAGGCCGCTTTGGGCTTCATCACACCGTGTGCCGGCCCTCTCACCCTTTCTGTGATCACTTCGCTCCATTGGCGCAGCCCGTCGCTTGCGCAGTGCTAGTGGCCGTCGTGGCTTCGACCCACGCTTCCAGTCCTGTTCGGTGCCGCCATGAGAGGCCGTTTGAAAGGTCTTTATACCCGAGAGCCTTTGTTCTTCGTCATGTCCGTGATGTAAGCCCAATCTTCGTTGTCTACACGGCTTCTAGGGGTATCATTCATCCAGTACGCCATATCCTCTGAATCAGTGTGGTAAATTATCCAACGGCTCGAATGGCTCGCTCGTGCCTGCCCGATCAAACATATCCAGTCTCCCTTGTAGCTCTCCTATTTGTAGTAGTCGGGGTCGCCTCACGCGGGTGGTGTATCATGTACGACGGCAAGGATGTATTTCGAATCCGGGACAATCACAATCTCCTGTTTCTTCGTTCGTAGTCGAAGAAGCCTCAGCTCGTCCTGTTCTGCATTAGCCGCAGTCGATGCCACGCTGAGCGGGGGCAGCGCACCTCCGTGTCTACCTCTTGGACTAGTTGGCCAGATGTGTTGACAAAGCTCCAAATCATGGCGGCAAAGTCCTCCAACCCCTTGGACTCGCTCTCCTCGGCGACGGGCGCCTCGTTCGAGAACGATGCCGCCGTCGCGGCGTCGCGGGCCTTGGCTGTTCGAAGAGCCGATACGTCGCCACTCGTCTTGAGAATGGCGCCGTTGACGCGGTCGAGGACGATGCTGGCTTTGACACTGGGTTTCTTGGACAGCCGGCCCAGCTTCTCCTCAAGGGCGTCGTGGCCGTTTGCCTGACAACCTGATTTAGCAATACGGAGGGAAACTGCGTGGTGGTAGGACGAACAGTAGGTGAGCCGACCATGGTTGGCATTTTGGCGGCTGCTGGTGCTGGTTCTCTCAGGAGGGGGAGCGATGTCACAGCGAGAAGCCCGCTATCAATCCATACCGCGATGGAGCTGGGGGTTGGGCTCCAAACAACGCCCACGGGGTGGGGCAGAGTTCTGCCGCCAGACACCGCCAAAATATCAAGCCCCACCAGAGGAGGCAGTCGCAAAGTTGAGTCTGTCATGGACGACAAGAGCCAGGACACACTCCCAACGCCTTGACCCGTCCAATGACGAAATCGATCCCGGACTCATAATTTCCAAATCACTTTGTAATAAACAACCGTCAAAATGGGTTCCAGTGCGAGGAAAAAGGCGGAGAAGAAGAAGGACTTCAAGGTAAAGCCTCCTCTCACTCGGAGTTGGAGCAGCTGCTGACCACTCAGTAGAAACCGAAGTATAAAGTCGGAAAAACTCAGCCCAAGGCGTCCAACTTTACAGATACGAGCTTCAAGTCGAAGGGTATGATGATGCATTTGCTCCGTGATGCCAGCGACTGCGCTGACAACGTCCCTAGCGATTGTGATGGGCCAGCAGTCTCTGTCTACCGATGCCCCTGAACTTGTCCAGCAATTCAAACACACCCTGTCTCTGGCATCCTCGTCAAAATCAGATAAGCAGCGGCGAGAGGCTCTCGCATATCTGACGAGTCAATTATCCGCGGTGCCCCCTATCAACCCGGTTGGAACCCACGCACTTCTCGCCAAACTTCTCCCGTTGGTCTCTGACAGCTCAACGCCGGTACGCTCCCAACTATTGAAGCTTTTCCGGACTCTTCCAGAAGACGAGGTGAAGCACAGCATCGAACACGCCATCATGTACATCCGCGCCGGAATGACACACCTGTCATCGGACATCAGCAACGACTCACTCGGCGTCATGGAGTGGCTGCTCGAGGTGGCGGATGACGACCTTGTTACCTGCCCTGGCGGGTGGGTTAAGACGCTTAGCACCTTTTGCGCCATTATGGGCTGGGCAGTTTCATCGTCGACTGGAGGATGGACATCTGGCGCTCGGGCAGGGCTCAAAGCCAAAGACGCTCAAACTCTTGCTCGGCAAATTGCAGCGTTGACGAAGTTCCTCCAAGCTGGCTTCAAGAAAGAGACATCCGAAGATACGCATACTGCCAGGTACTGGGACAACCTTTACAGATTGCCTCGAGCGCCGAATGCCTTCGAGTACCTGAATCTGTCTGGCGCCCGTCGCGACGAGGAAGGAGAGATGTATTCGAACCGCGAAGCAAGGCAGCAGGTATTTCATCGAAGGTTTCTCGGTCCGATGACGAAAGGCGTCGAGGATTCGAAGAAGCAGGGCGGCGCGACTGGTAGAGTCGCCTCCGCCCTGGACCAGATGCTGCGAGAGGGGATGAGTGACTTTGAACCCTCGACCGCGATGGACACGCAGGATCTTCTCGACCTCTGGTGAACGGCTGGCTCCCAAATACGAATATAGGAGTTGAACTGAATGGACTGGTCACTGCACACATGCGTTTCTTGGGCGGTAAAGGTCGAAATCGAAGCCGTTTGCCCCGAGGCACAGTTTGTGGTTGGAGTTGGCCGGGGATTCCAACGAGAACTCTAGCGAGGCCCGATAAGACCACCCAACTTCATCTCCTATTTCCGGGGTCATGACAGCTTCGGACACCAGGCGAGATGCTGGGGAGCGCTTCCAAGAAGATACGCGAACCATCACTGATGAGGCAGCCAAGTCTCTGGGAAGCCAGGTTGCGGCAATGGGGCGCCTTAATTCGAAGCGAGTGCAGTTTCTGTTTGCACCAGCATCGAACGAACCGTCTATGGCGACGCAGGGTCACTGCGATGTAATAGCTGGTCGACGTGCGCATGAGAGCACGGCCATGGCAGATGTGGTTCACAAGAAACGGCCCCTGAAGGCGTTGGACATGTAGGCGAAGACTGGACGGAATGGGAGTCTGAATTGCCTCGGCTGACTATCTTGCCACTGCAGTCACCCCAATCTGAGGGAGAGAACCAGGGGCTCTTGCTGTATCCCAACATAGCAAAATTCTGAAGGACATCAGTCCATACCATACCCTTCACCTCACACAAGACACAAGACGCGACTACTAGCTTCAACTCAAACGTTCAACTGCTCAAGGCGCACTGTAGAGCATGCGAGCTGGCTTGTTGTAGTGAGCGGCAGTCCTCCAACAGCCACCGCCACGCTGCCGGCCACCTGCTACGGGCTGTCTACATGTGCAACGGCATCTGCGCATCACTGCCCTCTCCTCCAAGATGTCCCTTCCTCTCAACTGTGCATCGTCATCTCCTGAGGCAACAACAGCTGCACGTGACAACGCGAAGTTGGCCTGGTTACGACGCGGAAGGTGCGCCTGCCCGGCCGGGTGACGTGACCGCCAGCTGCCCGGCAACAGCTCGCGCTTCAAGCCTGCGGCTACTTACTGACTTGCCTCTCCTTCCTCCCTCTCCTTTTTCCCTTTTCTTCCTCCACCACCGCTAGCATTCTTCTTTGCACGGCTGCAGACTCGTTCTCGTCTCGCCTGCTGTGGTGACATCTCTCTCTCTTTGCCCTCGTCAAGACTCTGTGGACCAGCTCTATCGTCAGATCTCGTCAACCCCAGTCGTTCCCTCGCAAGGTTTGTCTCTTCGGTCTCTCTCTTTTCTTCCTCTTGGAGATATCTGACGCGTTTTTTGCACGCGCGACCAATTTCTCAACAGCGCCCTTCTTCTCGCCAGCTCCTCCTCGCCACATGCCACTAGGAGATTGAGCTCCTCAACCTCTCCAAGTGTCCTCTTCCATCCCTAGAGATTTCCGCTACCAGCACAGGCACGCGAGCTGGCTCCTTGTCTGCTTCACCTCCTCAACTTGACATCTCCTTCTCTCACTACTCTGTGTCCTCTACGTTGCCTCTATGCCTTCCATAAAGTATCCAGTCTAACAGTCTTCTTTCTAGACCACGAAATTACTTCATCTTTCTCCGAAAGCGCTATGGAGCAAACTTCGGGCGCTCAGGACGCCAACGCGTCCGGTGGCGCTGTTCCTGGTTGGGTGGGACAGCAGTCCTTCGACTACACTGCTGCCGCTGGTAGCGATGCGGTGCAGACCTGGGACGGGAACGCTCCCGTCTACGAGTGGAATGACGACTTCGGAGATATTGGACCCAAGTTTCCTCAGGTTGAGTTGGATCTCTTCGGAGATCCGGCAACTCGCAGCGAGCGAACCGGTGTTGACTTCTCCAAGTTAGTACATCAGTTCCACGATGCCGGTACTCTTACTAATACGCCACAGGATTGACCAGATCGAGGTCCAGCAGGAGGGTCCAGTCAAGATCAACCCAATTAGGTCCTTCAAGGACGCGGGACTTCATCCTGTGCTGTTGGAGAACATTGAGCTGTCAGGCTATGACAATCCCACCCCAATCCAGAAGTACACCATTCCGTCGATGCTTCAGGGCTATGATGTGATTGGAGTTGCCCAGACAGGTACGTTTTAAAGACTGTTTATTATCTACACAAGCTAAACATTCTACGCAGGGTCTGGAAAAACAGCTGCGTACCTCGTCCCGATTCTCAGCAAGCTCATGGGTAAGGCGAAGAAACTGGCGGCTCCTCGTGCTAATCCTGCAACTTTCGTGGAAAATCGTGATGAGGTTGTTGCTGAGCCTCTGGTTCTAATCATCGTCCCGACAAGAGAACTCGCCGTTCAAATATTCAATGAAGCACGGCGGTTCTGTTACCGCTCTATGCTTCGCCCGGGAGTGGCCTATGGCGGAGCTCCGGTCATGGACCAAATCAGACTTCTCGGCAGGGGCTGCGACATCTTGGTCGGAACCCCAGGACGGCTCATTGACTTCATTTCACGCCCAAATGTCCTGACACTCAAACGCCTGCGATACATGATTGTCGATGAGGCGGACGAGATGTTAGAGTCGGACTGGGACGAGGAAATTCGTCAAATCCTCACTGGTGGAGGTAAAGTTCTCCCCCAATATGTCCACTCTCTATATGCATACTTACCATTGATGTGCAGAGCAAGATGAGGGCAACATCAAGTATGGCCTCTTCTCTGCCACCTTTCCCAAGGCCGCCCGTGATCTTGCCAAAGATCATCTGTCGGCATCCCATGTTCGATTTCGCGTCGGCCGCGCTGGCAGCACGACTGAAAATATCAAGCAGATCATCATCCAGGCAGAACGCGACGAGAAGCGACAGATCCTTCTCCGTCTGCTCGAGGACATGCATGGCGTGCGGACGATCATCTTCGCCAACAGCCGACAGACGGTTGACGATCTGGACGATTTTCTCTACAACCTGAAGCTGCCGGTGACATCGATGCACAGTGACCGCACGCAACTTGAGCGCGAGGCTGCTCTACGAGCGTTCCGCTCTGGAAAGGCGCCACTGCTCATTGCCACTGGCGTCATGGCTCGTGGAATTGACGTGAGAAACGTCATGCATGTCATCAACTTCGATTTGCCTTCCATGGATCATGGAGGCATTGAGGAGTACACCCATCGCATCGGTATGTGCATACTTCCTGTACAGAGAGAGGCAGTATACTAACATTACGGCTACCTAGGTCGCACCGGTCGAATCGGCCATCGAGGCGTGGCTACGTCTCTCTACAGCGAGAGGGATGAACCGATTGCAAGTGTTCTCACTCGCACGCTTCTGGAGACGAAGCAGGAGATTCCAGAGTTCCTGCAGATGTTCGTCCCGGAGGGGACCGCTGCAGAAAAGCCAAAGTTCGAGACGGAGTCTGACTATGATCCTGATGACATGGGCACCCCTGCAGAGTTGGGAGGCTTCGGTGGCGACGCATCTGGGGAGGCAGCTGGCGGTGGTGATGCTTGGGGTGGTGGAGATGGTGATGCTTCAGGCGGCGGCGATGCCTGGGGAGGTGGTGCAGCCGCCGGTAACGCTGATGGCAGCATTGGTGGCAACACTGGGGGCACTGCGGCCGGTGGCGACACCTGGGGTGCTCCTGCGGCTGCTACCCCTGGCTGGTAGACTGCCAAGGTCGTCTATCGAATGGCTTGTGCTGAATGAAGGTTGTCTGTTTGGTATCAAGCTGGACACGGTTTTGTGACTTGTCGTTGCAGCCGGACACCGAGTTCTGGGGCCAGGGCACCGTCAGGCGAAGGGGAAAGGAATATCCGGTGAAAATGGGGTCTAGGTTTGAAGGCCAGGTAGATAGAAAAGTCGAGAGCTTATTGTTCCCGTTTCCGTAATACCTGTGGCAGTCTAGAGTATAGCAGCTGGCTGTCAGCCAAGTCTTGTGAATGCATGACCCTTTGCATTATAAACGTACGAAGTAGACTAGGGGATTTGAAGCTCTACCAATGTGTGCCACGTACGTACAGACAATTTTCCTCGGGCTGCTCCATTATCAATCAATACCATTACAGCTCAGACCAACCATCCCTCCTACATGTTCTTCATCATGCGCGCCAAGCCCCTGACCTTCCTCCCCGGCTCGCCGTACCCGACCTCGACGACGCCCTGCGTAAAGTTCCACCCCTTCTGCTGGCTGGGCACGGGGTACTGCACGGGCGGGGGGATGGCGGTGCGCACGCCGAGCCAGCCGAAGCGGTCCTCGCAGACGCTCTTGATGTTGCACAGGCCGCGAAGCCCCTCCTCGCCGGCGAAGCGGCCGTAGCCGGAGCCGGCGATGCCGCCAAAGGGCAGCTGGACGGCATAGTAGGCGGCGAAGTCGTTGACGGCGACCATGCCGGCGCGGACGCCGCGGACGATGGGGGCGAGGGCCGGGTCGCGCTCGGAACCGTGGACGGAGGCGCCGAGGCCGAAGGCGGGCGCGTTGGCGACGGCGAGCATGTCGGCGGCGGAGGAGGAGGCGGCGCGGAGGAGGGTGAGGATGGGGGCGAAGCACTCCTGCTGGGCGATGCGCATGGACGGCGTCACGTCGACGAGGAGCGTGGGCTGGAAGTAGTGGCCCTGGGGGTACTCGGGGTGGTTGTGGCGGCTGCCGCCGGCGAGGAGGCGGGCGCCCTGGGAGACGGCTTCGGCAATGAGCTCCTCGAGGCGGTCAAAGGAGGCGTCGGATATCATGGCGCCGACGTCTGCGTCGGGCCCGAGGCGGAGGGCCTTGACGCGGGGCTCGAGCATGGAGACCAGCTTGTCGTAGACGGCGCCGGAGGCGATGACGCGCTCAATGCCTATGCAGTTCTGCCCGGCCGCCTGGAACGTGCCTCGGAGGATGACCTCTGCGATTCGAGGCAGGTCCTTGGCAGCCGAGTCGAGGATGATGAAGGGGTCCTTGCCGCCGAGCTCGGCGACGACGGGGGTGAGGCTCTTGGCGGCGCTGGCGGCGACGTGGTGCGCCACCGTCTGCGAACCGATGAACGTGATGTGACTGATGCCCTTGTGCGACGTGAGGTGGCCAGCCGTCTGGGGCCAGCAAACGACCGTCTGGACGAGATTCGGGTCGTGGCCGTGGGCGGCGAGGGCGCCGCGCGCGATGCTGGCAAAGTAAGCGCTCGACCACGCCGTCTGCTCCGACACCTTGACGACGATGGCATTGCCCGCAAACAGCGCGCTGATGACCGGCCCGATCATGTTGTGGAAGGGGTAATTCCAGCTCACCAGGGCCGCGACCACGCCCATGGGCTCGTAGCGAACAGTGTTGCGCTTGTACGCCATGAGCAAGTTCGTCGGGCGGCGCTCAGTCCGCAGCGCGCGCTCGCCGTGCTTGAGCGTCCACGTGATCTTCTCGACGGTGACGAGGATCTCGCCGAGCTGCGCGTCCACGAGCGTCTTGCCGCTATCGAGCCCGGCCACGCGGCAGATTTCCGCGGCGTGGTCCATGACGTGCTGCATGAGCGTGCGCAGCACGGCCTTGCGCTGCGCAAACGACGTCTCCGCCCAGGCCGGCTGCGCGGCCGCCGCCGCGGCTACGCTGCGGTCGATGGCGCCGGCGGACGAGGCGTTGACGAGCCCGAGGAACTGGCCCGTCGCGGGGGCATAGCACTGGATGGCAGAGGAGCCGGGAAGCTTGATGGCAGTCTGCTCGACAGTGGTTGCTGGCGAGGGGATCTTGGGCGGCGGGACGGTGTAGAGGATCGGCCGGGAGGGCAGCGAGGTGCTGAATGCCCGGGCGGCGCCGATGGAGACGAGCACAACGAGGACGGAGACTGCTATCTGGAACGCGCCCGTGCTGGACATGCCAGTTAGTATGTGAGCAGAGACAATCGGGAGGAGAGGGATGGCACGTACGAGATGCCGAGCCGCGTGGTCGCCACGTCGCTGAGCTCGTGCCACAGGGACACGGCCCTCGCGATCGACGCCTCCATTGCGATTGAAGCGGTCAGGGCACGGATTGGAACTGCCAGAGACCCTAGGGATCTTGAATCCGCCGGGCGCGGCAAAGGGAAGTGTTTCCTGCGCTGGCGCCGACGCGGGTGGTGCCACCAGGAGAAAGTTATCAGGTCGTGGAAGTGGAATTAAAGCTCCTGTGGGGCAGGCAAGCCACGGGCCACAGTACGGAGTATTGACGGTAGCCCCTGCCAAGAACAGTTCTCTGGAGCAGAGCCTCACTCCACTTTAGCGGCCAGCAAATAACCAGTCTCCGGCTTCAAGGCAGCATTTGAGCACGTTAAGAAACGAGATATGAACAATGACACTTCTTCTCCATCTCCAAGAAGCTACTAGGATATTTCATATACACCACCCCCGTATCCAGGGCCAGCCACGACGTCCCATCCCGCAACGCCGCCCGAAATCTCCTCTCGTCCCCTTCTCCCGAAGATATAGGAGCGAACCGACAGACCGAGAAGAAAAAAAGGAAAATTCGCAGTGAACGAACCCACCCAAGACTCTAGCGGGTGGGTGTAGGATGTCAACAAACGAGGCGATTTCGCCAAATCAAAAAAAAAAGCCTGTCCATGCTCCATTCCTCGAAACGCCTTGCAAAAGAGACCCCGACTCCCCTGATTAAAGGGGCGGGGAAAACAAAGAAACAACTCTTTTCTGCCCTGCCATGCCGACGGTGGTCGGATGTGCGCGTATGGCATGCGTTGTATGCTTGCATGCTTGTTGTGTGTGTGAATTTGTGATGTCGTGCAGACCGAAGAGAACAGCAACTCGTAGATTGCTCATGCAGATCGTCAAAATGCCGCCTGTCCAGAGAAGTTCGCGCATATCGATGCCGCAACAGTGAGGGGGAATAAAAAGCAAGGGGGTATGCCGGTCGTGATGATAATGTACAATGAAAGGTTAGCAGCTTGACCGGCTTGACCGTGACAGGCGTTGCTCTAATGATTTCTAGTAATTGGCACTCTTGGTCAGCGACAGCCCTCGTAACCTAGCCCGGAGCCGACCGCCACTATTCATTTGCTGGCTGGCACTGGACTCGATGCGAGACAGCCGCGCTGCCGAGGTGAAGTCGCTGCTGGCCTCGTAACTGGCCCGAACGCGGTCCATAGACATGCGCATGCGGTCGTACGACGGCCGAGCCCTGTCGATGGACAGCCTAGCCGGTACCTCGAGCGACATGCGATTTGCAGGGGTAATGTCGAGTGACATGCGGTTGTTCGTGTAGTTTGTCGAATCGCTACCGTTTTGCGTGCGGTTATGCGTCGTGGTCCGCGTCGCCGTCGATGGTGGGTAAATTGGTCGCAGGTCTTCGTCCACGCTGCCGTAGGCGACGTGCTTGGCGGGCTTCTTCGAGCTATCCGACGACCGTGACTTCTGGCTCCTGGCATCGTTTCCGTTGACCGCATCTGAGCTCTTGTTCTCACCAGACGTGAGATGCGCGAACTTGCCCATCTTCTCTTGCTCTCGAATGATGTCCACGTCATACGGCCAGTAAACCTTTTGAAGCGCCTTGATGGCAAATCGCGGGAACAGGCAGATGACGGGGACAATGAAGAACACCGCCCAGAAGGTGGCTTCGCCGTACACCTGAGCTGCGGTCTTGTAGAAGTACCCAGACGATGTGAAGGACGTATACACGCCAGTCCAGAAGAAGACGAAAAGGTCACTGATGACCACGATGAGAACCATGAGCCAGTCCCATCGATACGTGTTGATGAGGATGTATCCGTTGATGGTCACGACGGCAGGATGCGCAATGTAGGCACCGAAGCGGAGCCTATCCTCGAGGCCCAGGCCAGAGAATGTCACCGACCTGCCGGGGATAAACAGCAGGTACGGGATGAAGAAGACCATGACAGACTGGTAGACACCATCAAACATGTATAGCCTATTGTCAGGTCGTGTTAGCGATCTCGTTTCCACTTCAGAATTGCACATTCCCGTCACTCACCAGAACTTGCGCTGCGTCCACTCCAGCCGCTCGATACCCCGCCGGTACAGTTCAGGCACAGCTAACGAAACCTTGTCCGAAACGTCCTGGTCGAGCACACCCATGATTCCGACGGGAACTGAGGTGAAGAAGAGGTTGAACATGAGAATGTAGGTGTAGTCGAAGAGATAGGTGATGTCAAAGTCGCAGAAGATCTCGAACCAGAAGATGCTGAAGGTCCACACCATGTTCTTGTAGAAAAAGTTGCTGATGCTCTCAGCCAAGCGGCGGTAGGACCACCGGCCATGCACCAACACCAGCCTCTGCAGGAAGCGGAACTGAGCGATCGCGTAGTCGGACGACATGGCAGCCTGGCGACCTTCGACACCGGCGATCCCGACTCCCACGTCAGCCTCTTGAATCATGGCCACGTCGTTGGCTCCGTCGCCGATGGACAGGGTCATGACGTCGAGTCCGTTCTTGACCATCGCCACGACGGCGGCCTTTTGCGCGGGGCTAACGCGGCAGCACAGGACAGACTTGCACTGCTTGCAAAGAAGCAGGAACTTTTGCTTCAGGCGGTCGTTGAGAGCCCAGCGAAGAGTGAATCCATCGATGACCAGGCCGTGCGTTGGCCCAGGAGGTTCGTGATTCTTCTTTGCCTTGGCGAGGTCGTGGTCATCGCCGATGAGACCGAAAGTCTGCAAGCCATTATCCAACAACTTCTCCGTCATATCAAGGAAAATCTCGTCAGGCGTCTCGCCCGTCTCATCTTCGTCGAGCTTCATGTGGATCAGTTCCATGTCGTTGTTGAGCAAGTTGCAGGAAAATCCGATATTGATGGCAGTCTCGACCTTGTCGCCGGTCAGGACCCAGAGCTTGATACCAGCCTGGCCGAGCAAGGCGATAGTGTCGGGCACGCCATCCTGGAGTCGGTCCTCGATGGCGGTGCCACCCAAAAGAAGCAGATTCTGCTCGATGAGCTCGGCCACACCTTCCAGCTTCTCTTCACGGTCCTCGAGCGCCGCGGCGGCGGCGTCGTGCTCTTTTTTCCACTCCCTGTACTCTTGCTCCGTCAGTTCTTTCTGGGCAATGCAGAGTGTTCGAAGACCTTCCCGGGCAAACATCTCGAGGTGCTCCGCCGTCTCCCTCCTCAGCTGCTGCTGCTCTCCCCTCTTCAACCGCGCATATATAACCGAATCGGCACCCTTGCAGTACAGAATGATCTTTCCATCCGGCATACGGACGATGGAGCTCATTCGCTTCCTGCTGGAGTTGAACTCGATTGTGTTGAGGATCTGGTAATGGCAGTCCTCGCCCAAGACGTTGAGATTGATGCCGTCGCCAGAGTTGCTCAAGACGGTGAAGCCCATGTCACGGGCAGTAGCAACCAAAGCTTCTTCATCGGGCGACTGCGCCTTGAACATCATCTTCGGCGGGTCACCCGGCGTTCTCTCCGCAATGACCGTGTGGCACAGGGCCAAGGCCAGCATGAACTCTTTGTTGGCAGCCTTTTGCTCTGGTCCAGACTCGCCTGCCAGGTCCGTGACGAAATCTGGCGCGACAAAGGTGACGTCGTCATCGTGCAGATATGGGTTGTCGTGAATCTTGCGCATGGCCGCAATTGCTCGAACCTTGGCGTCGGCAATTTCGGCATGAATCCTCGCCGACTCCTTCTCGACGTCGATGCCCAACCGTTTCTGCATTCCCGCCTGGGCCTCGGTGTAAGCCTCGCCGTATGGCTGGCCGTTGATGGACGCCTTCTTGAACTCCATGACGTTCTGGGTCAGCGTGCCGGTCTTGTCGGAGAAGATGTACTCGATCTGCCCCACGTCGTCGGAGATGTTCCACGACTTGGGAATGCACGGCTGATCAATTTTTTCATAATACATCTCGATGTCGCTGAAGATGAAGATGGCCTGGGCCGTTCGCACGATCTCGAGGGTGATGTACAGGGAAATCGGGATCAGGTTCTGGAAGACGATGATGGCGGCCCAGAAAGTGATGAAACCACTCATAGGGGCGGTGCCACCAATGGAGCCAAACCCGAAGAAGTAGAGCGAGGCATCCGTCCTGGCCCAGGCCACACCGTTGACAATGGCTGCGAGCAGGCACATGGCGAGGAGGATGCCAAAGTTGCAGATAACATTGAAGTTCATCTCTCGGGCGATCCTGGAGCGCTTGCTAGGTGTGATGCCGGCGTTCATCATGATCTTGGTGTCGTGTCCTGTGAAGATGACCACCCCGAGAACCCACTCGGTGTTTCGGAGGTTACAGCCTCGCAGGAGAAGGTTGTCGATGGTTATGGGCTCCGTCAAGTCCTCAGGTTCGTCGTCGGGGTATCCGGGCACGGCTTGGTTCCATCGTATGGCTCCATTGTACTTGTAGAGATTCGGCTGCGGGGGCTCACTCTCGATCCTAAATTCTGCCCTCTCGCAGTCGCGGGCATGCCTGAGCGATCGCCCACAGCGAAGGGCCTGGCGGACCTTGAGATTCGTTTCGCCGTCCAAGTTCTTCGTCTCGACGTAGCAGGCGCCGTCGGGGTCAGAAGTGGAGAGGATGATGACATCCGCGGGCAGTTCGTCGTCGTTGTAGATGCGGACAAAGTCTCCCACCTGCAGGCTTTTCCATGCGTCCTTCTTGAACCTGGCTCCCTGAGGAGCGCGGTGGTAGTTTATAACGTCAGACTTTATGTCCTGCAATGCCGCGGCGCGCTTGATATCTTGGTCGTCGGGAAGTTCGATGGTAGGCAGATTGTTGGCCGGGGTCGGAGAAGGCACGGGCGTCATCTGTATGTCTTCGCGTGCAGACACGTATGAGTCGCGGTTAGAGAATGGCGAAGCCAGGGACTCGCGCATCGACCTTCTTGTGCGAATTGTCTCAATCGATGGTCGGCCTTCTTCCTCGATGGGGTTGATCTTGCGCATCTTGCGCTCCTGCCTGGCCGCCCTAGCCTTTTTGGACCACAAGCTCTCAATGGCACGCCAGATGGAGCCGAAGAACGTGGAGTTGGACTTTTTGAACCTCCTCCATCGGGAGACATTATCCTCCTCGACATTGACATTATTCCAGTTGTGCAGGCGGTGGACGGGGGCGTTGTTGAGCTCAATGTCGAGGATGGTCCGTCGGTAGTCCTCGATGGCGTCCTTGATGGCGGTGACGACAATGATGAAAATGAGAGGCACGGCGTTGAGGCCGGGATTCACGCCGCCGAATATGGGGAAAATCTAAAGGGGGGAGGTTAACATCTATGTACAGCGCAGTACAGCCTCTGGGAGCCAGCGGAGGAGTTACTTACGACGAGGATGACGAGGAACAAGAAGAAGATGTTGGCCACATTGTGGAACTGGAACCACAGGTTCTTGGGGACAAAAGAGAGCGGCGTGTATTTTGCCGTTCGAATCTTGTTCCGGGGGAAGTTATAGATCGGGTGGCCGTCTTCAAGCATGTCGTCGGGAAGGGGGAGGTTGAAGTACAGCGTACGGCTGTGCTTCTCATCCTGCGACTCGTCCGAATCCGAGTCTCCGTCATCGTCATCGTGGCCCTCAGCACCGTCGTGGCCATCCGGATCGCGGCCTCCCAGAGGCGGCTCGTTTCCGCCGTCTCCGGTCGAATTCTTCTCATCGGAAGCAGTTCTCCGGTGCTGCATGCGATTCAGGAGGGACAAGCGCTTGGTCTTGCCGCTCTTCACAGTCATCTTGCGGGTGGCCCATCGCGCCCTCTGCGTCTGGATCTTTTTTATCTCGACGTTGGCGCCAGGCTCTGGGCTCGTCGAGGTGGTCATGATGGGTGCGAAGTCGCGGGCGAGCGCCCGTTCAACCCCAAGCCGCCAGCCAGGGTGCGCTCGGTCGGGGGAATGGGAGGCGCAGGGACAGACGCGAGCTGGGGCTGCAGCAATCGGACACGGCCTCGGTCGCGGTCGACGCAGACGAGGTCACCGCCACAGGACGCCGAGAGGATGGCAGCGGCGTTTGGTGCAGTCGCGGGAGGCGGGAGGCACCAGGTCGAGTGGTCGTCGGGGGTCGACGTGTCGTCGTCGGGGGTGGGTGGTGTGTGAAGGTTTGAGGTGACGATGCTGGCGAAATTGTCAGCAGCCCGGATGGGAACGGGGGGGAGGCCAATGCTGGGCAGGTCGCGCGGCATGTACCTTCAGCTACGGTTTGGCTGGGAAGGGTACATTCTAGCACGCCGGCCCGGAGTGTCCGTCTAAAAGCCCAGCGAGGCGGATGGCATGGAGGGACGGAGACGACGGAGTCGGGACGGGCAGGGAGAGAATTGGAGAGAATGGCAGGGCCGTGGAGGCTAAAAGGCTTAAACGACACAGTATCCGTCTACGAGTACGGAGTACGATACTCGTACAGGCCAGCGTGGAGGGCAATGCACAGCGAGGCAGGGCCGGGCAGGGAGCACTCAGCAGCGGCTGGCCTGGCAGCCTGGGCTGCTGTCCTGCCTCCTGTCCTGTCCATCCGCCGCTCAGCTGCCACTAGCTCCCGGTCCATCCGACCAAATCGCAACCCCCCACCGTGAGTGAGCATTAAAACGAACGAGCCCCTGTCATCCGCTGGGACGCAGATGCGCTAAGCTGGGCGACTTGCTGATGGAAAACATAAAACATGCACCCTGATGCGGCCTGTATGGGCATTGGTCAGCAGCGCAGCATCAGCACCCTCGGTCGAAGCGGACGTGTGAATGAGTCGCATCTCTTCGCCTCTTGCGACTGTCGCCCCTCCGTTGCGAATGAATCTGCAAGGACATGCGGCGCGCTCTGGCATCCTTCCTCCCAGCTGTAGGAGTATTGCGCCGCTGTCAGGCATTCAAGAGCCCCTGAATACAGGGACCGACGCGTCGCCAAGAGGAGTCCCATCTCCCTCCCAGGGCGCGTTCTAGGTGGCTCTTTGTGGTACCAAGGTACCTACTCGCACCGTCTCACACCGTCCAATGACGGGGCGGGGCTGCTTGTGCTTCCGTCGCGGCGGGACCCCCTGAATTCTTACCCGCTCCGAGCCAGGGAGAGACAAGACAACCACAGACGAGAATGTCAAGACAAGACAAGAGGCGGCAATGAAACGTCGTTTCAGTGGGCATGAGCTCAGAATCCGCAACCTACGACGATGCTATCTTCGGGAGCATCGCCTCGCAATGTGCTGCTCCGTTGGCTGTTGCCGCTCGCGAGTCGCCATCTCGGGGGCTTTCAGCCTCCACGGCGTTAGCGGCCTCGGGCTCCATGGGCTTACCGTTCCTCCGTCATGCAATGTGGGCCGTGGGGAGCCCACCGGGACGGGGGGACAGAATGGATCTCATAACGGGCGGGCGGACGCAGAGGTCGTTTATCGCAGATGGAGCAAACAGTCTTCTCCGGACAGGCCGGTCTGTTGCCGACTTACAACCCGAGGGGACCGACAAGGCGTCGAGCCGACCTCGGACTATCGCGACCTGTTGAAGGCCGGTGCCGCGTGCTGAATGTGCGACAGTGGCGGCCCCCGCGCCACCCAGCGAAGACGGTAAGAGATAGTCTTCCTGGTCGCGTTTTGCGGTGGCATGCCTTATTCGCACAAACTATAACCGGGGTCAACGCGGCCTCGTCGACAAGCGTCGGGCGTGTCTCGCCAACCCTGGGGCCAGGTGACGCAGCGACTCTGGTAAGGAGAGTGGCTTTGCTTCTCGTTGCGTCGTATCGCAAACAATCCGTCAGCCCTCTCCCTCCTGCACGTCGTCATTTCACGGAGGCTGTGGACCTCGGACTTTTTCGCATTGGGGTGGACCTCGCTGACCTGGGCGCCCCTATCCGGCTTTCGCGTCCATCATCTCCGGGCTCGGCATTCTACAGTCTATGTACTTGAAGTACGAGTACGAAGTAACAGCCGCTTTCTTGTCTGCAGTGCTTTGCACAAGAGAATAGACAGTTGGATGGCCAATGCCGGCCGAGACGCATGCGGCTTATCAACCCCTTCCATTGATGGGCCTAAAGTACGAAGTACGAGTAGTACCTAACACACGGCGCCCTAGCTTCGGGCTCGCAAACACGCTGTCCAGCCTGATCCCAGCAAGCACGTTTCTGGCGGCCATGCGATATCCATGGCAGATCCCGACGATTCATGGCCGGATTCATCAGACTGCGTTGTATAACAACCCCAGTCTCAGGCATCCAGCATTGATTCTGTGGACGAGGCACAAATTGCACCCAGCACCCAGCACCAACTGCCAACAATAGCCCCCTCCCCACTCCCCGCTTCGATTAATTCACTCCGTGGGACTCGCCCCTGTCTAAGACCTCTTGGCTTGCGGTTGCAAATTTCCAGCGACGCGGATGAGTCGCGACCAACAGTCGACCACCCGCTCCGCCAATCAGCTCCAGGCGCGATGTCTCGCCTCGTCGAATCGAACGGCCCCTTTTCCCGTCGAAGCGGTAGCCGAAAGGTCGCGAGCCAAAGGGCGGCAGTCGTCATGGTCCATACTCGTACTGCTTATTTCGATCGCGTTTCTAGAACGGCAATCGTCTTCGGCGTTGTCGGCGTTGTCGGCGTTGTCGGCGTTGTCGGCGTTGAATACGGTGCGATGTTTTCCTCGCAGATGGACAATGGACCAACGGCCATCACATGCCACTGCAACAGCTTGGGACTTGTGACCTGTACTCCATACAGAGCGGCGGTATCCAGTACCCATCACTGCTGCTGCCCCATTCGGAAGGCAGCAGTTCCTTTGGATGGATCACGCTGCACATGTGCAACAGAGACGAGACTGGGTGGTCTGGACGGATGCGAGATGAACGCCGAAATGGGAAACAGCCGTGTTTCCCGGGCGCAATGGGAAACAGCCGTACTTCCCGGGCGCAATATTCTTCCCAATCGGACTTGCTTGCAAACTCACGACTGACACAGGAATCGTGTGCGATACTGCGCTCAGCCTTCTCCGTTTCACGGCATGCGACATACCGTGCTGCCCCATTCTTGGTCTGCGGCTCTGCCCAGCGCCCCATCGCATATGGAGCAGCGTACGACGCAAGTCACGGTCCCAAATTCCAAGCTTTTTGTGTCCCTGTCGGCATGACGTGCGCAAATCTACGAGTAGGCCCTCTACGGAGTCCATGCCAGCAAGGGGTGACCCCTGGTCGCAGAAGATCGAAGCAGCCTACGGAGTACCTGTTCGTTCGTATTTTACGATATGTGAAGCAAGACCAGCGTAGTCTAAGGAGTGCTCAGTGCAAAAGATTGGGGGGATTGTCGTGATTTTAACCAAGCGAAAAGAATGAATAGTACCTTCTATACTAGAAACCTTTGGCTGATTTTTATTCCTCCCACAATGTTATCCAGGATGACTACGGGGTACTCTCTTCTCCTTCCCATTCTATACTGTATGGAAATCAGTCATTTAGATTCGAGTTGTAGCCGGGCACGTGTGGCCGAGCGAGAGGTACATGAGCACTGCACATTTGCATGGATGGGTATTCATACATACTTCGTATTTCGTACAGCACTTCGTGATACCCGAAGGACGGGAAGAGGCACTTGTACATAGGTGCCAAGGGTGCATAACAAGATAGACCCCAGTCCCCTAGGGATACGTGGCGGGGCCAATTATGTAAGCAGGAATGTGCTGCCACGTTTTGGCGCGAGGTGGTGGCGCCTCGTGAGCGGCAGTCGATCTGACGCGGATGGGTGCCAAGGAGATGCGAGACCCTGCAACTCAAATCCAAATGATGGCATCCTTGACCCATGATCGTTGAACAGTTCACGAGACTAAACTCCTGCGCGCATCAGACGGCTTCTGCGGGTAGTCGTCCCCAAGACGAAGGGACGCACCAAGTCTCCTTTGAGGAGAGGGCACCATGCCGTCACAAAGGTCTGCCAACAAGAGCAGCGGCGGGGCTGGCAATGGCAACATCCTGAACTTCTTCAAGCCCGTGACACAATCGCAACCACAGTCGCAACCACAAACGCCTCCTCGAGCTTCGCGCAGCACCCTAACTGCATCGCCGTCTCCACTCCCGCCGTCGTCGCCGCTGGGCCTCAGAACCACCCCGGCCCGGCCCGCTGCCACGGAGATAGCTGCCTCTGACGACGACTACAGCCATGGAGGCTCCTCGGACGACTCGCTCGAGGACCTGACGGCCCTGCTCGGCGGGCGGGGCCGGCCCTCGACGGGCGCTCCGTCCCACCAGAGGCCGCCGCACGTCTCTTATGCTACGCCCAAGGCAAAGAGGACGGCGGTCGCGTCGTTTCACGCGTCGCCGCTGGCTATCATGCCGAAGCACAAGTTTGATATGAAGGCACTGGCAAAGGATGCCCGTCGGGACGATGCCACCACCGCGAGTTCCATTAGAGCCAAGACTGCTGCCGAGGAGGCGAAGCAGAATGCAGTATCGACAAACAACGAGGCGTCTGGCGACGCGGTCCTCGAGGTTGTCAAGGAGAACGGCGGTCACGATGCTGGTAAAGTTCTCAGGGCCGTGCAGAGATCCGAGCCTGGCCAGTCTCAACTGCGGTACTGCTTCTTTGATGCAGAATACAGCGTGCCTACATCTGAACCAGCTCCGAAGGAGGGGAAGAAAGGACCATGGAGGCTGTTGACGCAAGGGAGCACCAAAGTCAGGGAGCAGCATCTAGCATCTGGCGCGCCTCAGACGATACTCCGCAAGATGAATAACCTGCCAGATTCATTGCTGGAATGGATCCTCGACGAGCTGTGCATCCACACCTCTGCAATCATGCGGCAAGAATACTGCAACATGATTGCGGATTGCCCAGAGCAAGTTGAGCATCTTCTCACTCCGGAGCGGCTACAGGAGCTGTTCATCCGCTTGGGCGCCGCTGAGGATCTCAAAGACGAGGGCTGCGAGTTGACCTTGTCCAAACTGGGGCATGAGCCATATCAAGGCCGCGACTGGGCGTGTCTTCTATCGTTCCTCTCACTTCTCGGGTCCATATCGCGCCAGATGTCTGTACCAGCTGTCGAGTATGCGATACAGACTCTGTTGCGGATGTCGATGGACAAGTTCCTACTTTGCAACATCGACATGTTGATGGAATATGAAGAGACCATCCAACGCCTTACCGATGCCATACCAGCCCCTTCGTGGAACTCATTCGTAGGTGTCATATATCTGAATCATGTTTATTCCTAGGCTGACAACAATAGTGTCTCAAAACATGTCTCTCATTGTACACTGGGATAAAGGCTCAGACCGTACGAGCCAATGCTCTCCTCTGCCTCCCAACTAGCAATCGACGGACCCATGACCTGAGAAGAAGACTCGCCATCGTTTTCCTCTTCAACGACACTGCCCTCGCGCGTCACAGCCCCGAAGACGTAGTCACCGTTTCAGGCATAACCGATCTACTAAGCGGAGACGCCTTCGCCATCAACTCAAAGACCGACTTTGCGGAGCTCAAGGCCAGTATTATTCTTCTCGACATTGCCGTCGACGATGGGTCCGTCGTCGCCGCATTCGACGATGGGGAGGCCGAGAAGGCCTTCAACGACGGGGTTGACGAGCTGGCTGCCAGGCTTCGGGAGATTTGGAGGAAGATCAACGACTCCGGCATGAAGCTGGCGCGCACAGAGGCCAAGAGTGTCGTCGAGTGGGTTCAGCAGCGGCTGTCCAACACGGTCCGGACGCGCAGGAAGGCCAAGAAGAGCGTGTTCGACATCCCCGGCGAGGCAGAGGACCCCTTCTTGCCGCGGCAGCAGAATTACATGAAGAACTTTTTGCAGAAGAAACCAAAGGCGCTGGTGGTGGAGGATGATTGCATTGTTGTTGCAAGCGAATAAGATGGCTTTCTCACCCGACTCCCGGAGGAGTCATTTCATGAAGGATTCACGAATGGAGATGTAGCGTTCTCATTGCCATGTACTTTCAGCGTTGGATGTATGGAATCAGGTTTATGGTACAGCCTCTAAGTTTCAGCTACGGTTCGCGCAGGGACTGCTGGAAACAATGCAAGTCTTGCAAAATGCACACACACCCTCTGCCCTTCGGGGCCTCCAGGACTTGCCACCAGACAGTCCGTCCCCTTCCGGTCGTGGCCACGGGCCAGTTTCGACAGCAATTCTAATCAAAGAACTTGCGGTTTGGGTTCTTTCCAAACAGCGATTCTCGCACAGCAGGGGCTGCAGCGCCCTTAAGCAGCTCCAGCCTCGCCTCGAACGTGTTATTGATGTCAATCTTGCCGCCTCCGCCGACGATGATGACGCCGCCCGACCTGTGTCAAACAGTTAGCTAGGGGTCCGTCGCGGGCCACGGGGTAAGCGAGCGCATACAGCCCATCAGGCAGAGGGTCCGTCTCGTGGATCTTGCCCTCAATATCCTTGCCGACCTCCTTCTTGTACTCCTTGGCCGCCTCCTCGGACGCCTTCTTGACCAAGTCGTAGTCCTTCTTGCGCGCGCGCAGCTGCAGCTCGGGCTCATTCATGGCGTAGAAGCCCTGGAGGATGAGTCCCTTTAGAACCTTCTGGTACTTGGCCTTATCCTTGGAGCCATCGGAGAGCTTCCCCTCGGCGTCCTCGAATATGCTGTCGAGCAGCTCCTGCCGGGCGCCGAGGACCTTGAGCCGCGTCTTGTTGGCGACGGTGGAGCGGGTGATCTGCTGGGACATGGTGGCCTGCTTGAACTTCTTCTCGTATTGGCCATCGATCGCGTCCGTCTCCTGGCGGACGAGCTTGGACTTTTCGATCTCGAACTCTTCGTTGGCCTTGATTTCGATCTCGCGGGCCTTTTCCATGGCTTCCTGCTTGATGAAGGCCGTCATCTTGCGGAGCTCATTGTCGACCTGGTCGCGAAGCGAAGCGGCCGCGTGTTAGCGATGGTCTGGCCGCCGGGGGGAGGTTCGTGCTGCCTCGTGGGAGACGTCGTCATCGGCGCCTGGGCGTAACGTACCTGTTGGTCGGACAATGCGTGTTGCGACATGGCTGCGGACTATGTGATGGCGGCGCCGCGATAGGCAGAGGAGGGAGATGGACGACAGACGGGCGGACTCCCAGACACGGTCTGAGGAGGAGCGCGATAGCGAGAGATGGGGTGTCGTTGCTGAGGTTGGCGGAGCGGAGGTCGTACAGTAGGAGGAGCTGTGACGCCTGGGGTCGGAGCTGTCGTCGTCGGTCCAGTCCACGAGGTGCAGCCACAGCGGTTGGGGGGCCCTGGAGGCCACTAAGCCACAGCACTTCACCCGCTGAAAGGGGGTCCGCGCACAGCTCTGACAGTGCCTGAATGACGTCTGTCACCTGACATCATGTGACCTCACCAGCCACATGTTGGTGCATGCAGGGCCAGTGGGAGGGTGGCACCGCGCGTGGTGCACGGGGCCTCGGGCTGTAGCATACCTGTAACTGTTGACCTCGTCAGGTGGTGCGCTTCGAGCATCTGCACGCTACAACAGGCTGTACTCGGTAGGCCTACGCTGTAGACCTTATTTGGACGCGAGCGTCGAGCTTCACTTATCGCTCCGCCTGTTTGCTGCCCGGGTGCTGGCGCCTCCCTCCAGCTCATCTCCTCCGTCCCTGCTCCATCGTCATCGAGCCAGGCATCTCAGCTACCGCTCCATCCTCCCACCCCGGCGCGGCCCAACGCTCGAGTCTCGACACCGACACAACAGCGCCGCACGCCCCCCCGTCGCCCGTCGTCGTCTGGTTCTCAACGCTCCACTCCGATTCAACAAGCCAAGTCCCTTCCTCATGCAGCGGCTAAGCGACGCCCCGACCTTCTCCTCCGCCAGATGACCGTGGATCTGGAGGCCGCGCGATGGGATCTTTGGGCGGTCTCTCTCCCGGCGGGAGTATAGCTGTACGCCGAGGGCCCTCCGAGACCGCGATGCTGCTGTTTGTGCTAACGCGATGCGCGCCGTAGCTTGGAATCCTCGTCGGCCTGATATCGACCAGTGTCCAGAGTCTCGGCCTGACGTTGCAGCGAAAGTCGCACATACTCGAAGACGAAAAAGGACCCCACGATGAGCGCCGACCGCCGTATCGGAGACGGAGATGGCAGCTGGGCATGGGCATGTTCATCATCGCGAATCTGCTGGGAAGCACCGTGCAGATTTCGACCCTGCCGCTGCCCGTCCTCTCGACGCTCCAAGCGGCGGGCTTGGTGTTCAACTCGATATGCGCCACATTGATCCTGAGCGAGCCCTTCACGCGGTGGTCGCTCTGCGGGACGGTCCTCGTCACCACTGGCGCTGTCCTCATTGCCATATTCGGCGCCATCCCCTCGCCCGCGCATGACTTGAACGAACTCTTGGAGCTCCTGGCGCGAAAGCCGTTTATCGCGTGGATGATTCTGCAGGCGTTGTTCGTCGTCAGCGTTGCCGTCATCGTAGAGGTTGTCAACAAGAATTCGAGCATATCGCATAACTCGCGGTTCCGCCTGGCCCGTGGAATTACATACGGCATCATCAGCGGCGACCTGTCCGCCCACGCCCTGCTGTTCGCCAAGTCAGCCGTCGAGCTGCTCATCAAGACGATTGGCGGTAAGAACCAATTCGCTCACTGGCAGTCCTGGGCGATAGTGTTGGCCCTCGTCGCCTTGGCGCTATGTCAACTCTACTACCTACACCGAGGCTTGAAGCTCGTCTCGACCTCGGTCCTCTACCCCCTTGTGTTCTGCGTCTACAACATCATTGCCATCCTCGATGGCCTAATATACTTCAACCAGACAAGCCTCATCTCAGCGCTGCGCGCCTGCCTCATCGCACTCGGGACGGTCATTCTACTGTCGGGAGTGCTGGCTCTGTCTTGGCGACTCAGCGACGAGCAGCATGCTCCCGGGGTTGGCCAATCGACCCTGGCTCCCGGTCTTGGACTTGTCGACGATACCGAAGGCGAGGAAGAGTCTCTGCTTGGATCAGAGGCTGCAGTCTCGGAAGAGGAGACTCCGACCTACCACACCTTCCCTGCGGTCAACGGTGTTGCCTCGTCGTTAACGCCAACACGCAAGAAGAGCTTCCGGTGGGCGGAGCGAGCGGAGATTTGGGGCGAGCTGGAAGACCAAGAAGAACCGACGACGCCAACATGCAGGCTTCGATCGAACACCCTGCCCGGCCGGTCAGAGTTTTCGCCGCTGCTACCTCCAACACGGAGGTCGGTAAGCGGCATAGCACCGACAGACGAGGCAGGGCCTAGCACGGAGTCTACTCCTCGCAAGTTTGGCCGTCGGCGGAGAAAGAGCACCGGATTTCCTGGCCTTGTCGCACGGAGGAACATCAGGAGGAGGGACTCGTCGGCATCGGGCTCGCTGCGCAACCTTTTGTCGCTTGGCTGGTGGACAAATAGGGGCAGCCGGTCATCCATCAGCAGCTCCGGCGCCGCGGAAAGCCCCTCACGGCCTCGCCTCAGCGATGATGCAGCAGGCGGCGGCGGACGACCTGGAAGCGGGAGCCGTGGGAGCCGCGGCAGGCACAACGACTCTGCTGTATAAGTAGAGAAGCATGTCTCTTCCTGTTTCCTTATTCTGTACTTTTGTGATGAGTGGCGAGGCGAACACGGCGTCCTAGAATATCACGCACACAGACACACGGCGGTTGGGTACTCGGACTTTTCTTCTTGGCAGAGAACTGGTATTTTCTATGTGCAGCCTCGGAGGGCTGGAGAAGCAAGCCCGGTAATACCTTTTATACCAAACATTGAATTGCCAATCGAGGGGTCCTTGTGAGCAGTGTATAACTCCATGTGTTCTAATTAGTAGAGGGCTAAATGATCGCGAACGGGCAACGAGGCCGTATGTAGGTGGTAAATTCTAGATGCGCGAACAGAAAGAATGAAGAAACAGCGCTGTGGGAAAACCATGCCCATGCCCGCCTACACCGCCGAGGGGCTTTGATGCAGGAGCAGGCATACGCGAGCGAATCAAAAGGGATGTATGCCAGCACACGCTCCGGTTAGAATTGGCGGTAACCGCTCTTCTCATCAATATGGCGATAGCGCTCGCGCTCTTTGCGTTCCTTGAGGAGGCATGCGATGGCGAGGATGAGAACGGCGTGGACGCCTAATTCAACGTCAGCAGCCGAAAGGAGAAGATGGCCCATGGTAGAGGCGATTCGGCGTTTGACTTACCGACCATGCCAAAGACGGTAGTAAAGATGGTGTCGATGAAGACGTTGGAAAAGCTGGAGATGGCGGTGCCGCATCCACGGAGGAGAGCGGCCGCAGCTGGGCTCGGGCACGTCGCGTCGGTGACAAAGGCCGGCGTGGTGGAGTTCAAGTAGCCGCAACATTCGAACTGCATCGCTCGTGTCAGCCGCGGAGTCTGTCCTTTGATCTCGGGCGTTCAAGTACATACCGATTGCTGCATCAACTGCTGCACGGTGGGATCTTGCGCCACATACGTCGGGAAGAAGGTCTCCTTGACCCGCAGCGTCATCACCCACAGGTACACACCAACGCACAGCGTAAACAGCCCGGAGACCGTAACCATATACCCGCCGAACTTGAGCCAGCCCCTCATGGGCGATATCAAACCCGGCAGCGTGAAGACAAAGGCCGCGAGGATGAAGGCCGCGTTGACGATGCCGGCGGTGAGCGGGAAGCTCTGGTAGAGCAGGTTGCGGACGGCCTCCTTCCCGTCCTGCGGGGCGTTGTTCATCTGGCTGCGGACGACGAGGGAGAAGCCAAGCTCGAGGCACCCGGAGGCGAGGAGGGCGATGTCGATGGCGAGCGCCGTGAGGAAGACCTTGTTGTTGGGCATCGTGGGCGGTTTGTGCGAGCAGCCCAGGCCTCGAGATCGGTGAGTGTCCCCAGCACTGTACTGCCCTCGGCGGTCGTCGAGACTGTGGTGATTCTCCGAATTCGAATGAATGAGACTTCGGAGGTATGGCGACGTTAATTGACGACCGGCGTCGAAATCTGTGACGAATAGATGGAATCGAAGTGAAGTTCCGTATAGAGAGAGAAGCCCAGCTCGGGATGAACGAGAGTCGACGGCCGCAGCAATCTCAACACGCCAGCGTCTTTGCAAGGGACAGAACCATCAAGATCCACTGAACCAGCATGAAAAGATTAATCAAGGCAGATGAAGCCGAGAAGCCTCGGAAAGGGAGGCAAGGTCACGGCGCCTACAGGCTTGGCCCACGATGCATCGCCCCGCCCTGACAAGAGTCGTTTCAGGCCTGCATCAGATATCAATGCGCCGCGGCGGGCACGGGCCACACCGGCGCCGGTGGCCAATCAGAGGCCCCAATCTGACAGCATAATCGCCTGATTCGGAGGTCCTGCCCTGCGTAGGTTTGGGCATGGTTTTGGGGGCCACATCGGTTGCGAAGAGCATTAAAGCGGGAGCATACCTTGCGTGTGGCCTGTACGAGTACGAACTACTCGTACTCCCGGTAATACGGAGTGCAGGCAGCTCAGAAAGTGGTCGTGGTCAGTGGGCCTATTGGACGGCATTCGCCGCTGGCTGGCGACGAAGGGGGCTTGCATGCGGTGAGCGTCACGAGCCCGTCGACCATGGCCATTGAACGTGGCCGACATGCGCCGCCGTGCCGCAGACGTTCATCCTCGACACCTCCATGGCCCTGCTCGAGGCGTCATCCGTCATCCGTGTAACACGACCCAGCGAGTTCGCGCGCGTGCTGGGGCTCAACCAGGGGTGCTTCGGCGTCGCCCACCCTCCCGCGTGTCGGCTTGACAGGGAGTCATGCACACGTCGTCTCACGCCGCGGCCTGTCCCTGTGCGGCGATGAGGGAGCGGATGCATCATCGACGGCGGGCTCTGCACGGATGATGGCGGGGCTGCGTCTGCGCGGCATCGCGTGACGCCGCCGCTGTTGTATAAAACGGCTTCGGGCCGCTGTGTTGGTGCGGACCGAGCGGGTGCTGTATCGTCCAACGCAATCAATCGCTCACGTTGACGGGGGCCACGAACAGACACGTCGCGCCAGGCGCCATCTTTCCCCTCACACCTTCACCTGCCTCTGCATCCGCAACCCCTCCGTCGGCCCTCGTCCGGAGGTTGGGCTTCCGCTGGCAGCCGTATCAACTTGGTTGCTGGGCTTGCGCGAGCCTGGCGCGCGAAGATGCTGGCGCGACGTGGCAGGAGCGGCAGGACGGTACAGGGTGGCTCGCAAAGCCTCGCGTCTCGACGGGCAGCCTGCCTGCCAGCAGTGCTGAATTGGACGGCACGCAGAGCAACTGAAACACGCACAAGGTGTGAGGGCATCACGCCCAAGGCCACTCACTCACTGTGTCCCGGGCGACCACGTTGCAAGAATTCCAGCTTGTCTTGCTGCAGTCGCGACGCTCTCTTTGTCTCTTCCACCCAACACGCTTGCGGTACTTCGTACTTCGTACATCGCATCGGTAACGGCGCACCCCGTCTTATGCCGTTAACGGGGCAAGAGGCGCCGCCAAATCAGGCCCACATCAGGTGCTGAGCAAGAGGCTGGCATGTTCCCTCATCACATGCTGAATTCGGACTTCGTGCTCGTAGACCTCTGCTACCGCAAGCGACAAGCAAATCTTCTGCAGGGAGCAACATCGTGGCCTGCCTCCTCGACCCCTTTTTCTTTCCATCCGATGTTGCGTCCCTTTTCCTGGCCTGCCCAGCTGGGACTTCAGCAAAGCAGTCTGGGCCCAAGCACCGGGGCGGGAACCTTTCCGAATTCACACTGTGCCGGCCCAGGTAGCTGCCTAAAAGGGTTAAGCGCCTGGATCTCCGTCCCGCCATGGTCTGTCCAGCCTGACGATAGTGCAGATTCACTGGGGCAAAGCAAGGCACAGCAAGGCCATGGGAGTGCTCGTGTTCATCTGGCAGCAGCCTCTGTAGCACCGATATGGCGTGCATTCGACAACCAAATTTGGCAACTTTGGTTCCGTGCCTTTCGTGAAATGCACATACGAGTAGAGGCATGTCCGTGTGCGCGCGACATGGACCAAGGCCCGCAGTGGGATTCTACGAGTGCTCCGTACACGCCGTTCCTTTAATTCTAGACTTTGTTAGTCAGATGTTGTCGGCTACGACGAACGCTGTGCCGGCCAATGCCAATCCTCCGCCCAGCGCGACGCTGCGGTTGATGTCAAATGTGACACCAAAGAGATCGAAGATTGTGGCGCCTGGTACTTGGTACGACTCGTGGACGGCCTGCCCGCCGATCGGAAGCCAGCAATATCATTGCGACTGTGCCTATCCATGGAACTTTTGTGCCTCTATCTGATGCGGCATCGCGACTAGCCAGTGGCAAGGGCAGGAGGATGACGGCTTCGGCTAGCCCTGGGCGTGCTCGGATCGTGGAGCCAAGGTATCTGTGTTACACAAGACAAGGACTGCTTTGCTTCTGCAGAGCAAAGCCCACTTGGTCAGTGTCGAGGGCAAAAAGGAAGTACGAGCTCGCAGAGAGCAGTTGACAGGCGGTCGTTTGAAGTGAAACGGGATATTAGTGTCCCGTAGTCTGTAGGTTACTCGTACGAGAGGGGCGCTGGAGGGCATCAGGGCGCCGGTTGCCGTGGCGCACACTGGGTCCGTAGCCAAACGCGTCAAGCGTCCCAGGATACTTTTTGAACGAGCAGAGATGACCAGTCGAGGGCTCCAGGACGAGGCATCTCGAGTCAGGTATGTGAGACCTGGACCAAGGCTGACGTTGGTTCTCTTATACCGTGCCAAAAGGGACCCGTTCGCCCGCGGCTCCCACGGGCTGGCGAGAACAAGAGGCGAGAGGCCATGAGGTCCCTGGCATGCTGCTGTCGGCTCCGCAGCGTTATCGACAGCGGAGGAGGCCAGGATGGCGTGCCGCGACATAACGAATGTGTGTGTGGAGACGGACAGGCCTCGGAGAGTCGCCTGTGGTGGTAGTGGTGGTGGTGGGAGACGTCAGTTTACTACCAGGTACCTAGGTACTCGCAAGGGCCCCAAGGTGTGCTGCCGTAGCGTGCGCGACTAGTGGCCCAGCCCAGGCGTCGGCCGGCCCTACAGGCCAAGGCAGCTTCCCTGCGGCGCGGGAGAGGCACACCCAAGCTTTCCAACCACGCTGCCCCTAGGCCTGCCCTGTCGAGCCCAGCCCAGCCCCCTGGGCGTTGGCGAGGTCGGGTGCCATCCGCCAAACGCCGTCCGAGACAGGCGGCGGTTCCACGCCTGGAGCGGGCATGCCAGTGCCGGTTGCGTGAGGGCCTGCCGCAGACGGACGTCGGCCCTGGGGACCATAGGGAACGGGCGAACGGTCCAGCCTGCGGTGCCCACTTGGCTCGTTGCATTTCCCGCCTCCGCCCCGTCTGCAGACGCAGACGTCGCGTCCCCCACAAGCGCCAGCACAGCCCAGCCCTGCGCACCGCAGTCAGTGGTCACGTCGGTGTCTTGCCCTCGCGGTGGCCGCGGTGGAGCGCCGGTTGGGTTGGCCGTACGGACAGTGCTGGGACAGTGCGGGGACGGTGCGCGGGGCTGACACCCCCATGCCTGCGGTGGGTGGCCCCATCCCCATCGGTCCACTCAGCGGCGGCCGTTCATTCGCTCCTCATTCCAGCAGCGGCTTCTCCAGCGGCGCCCACCAATCAGCGCGTGGCCAACGACCATTCTCGTCCACGCCGCCGCCGCCCGCCAGAGCCAGTACGAGCGAGCCGACGAGTACACACGCTCGCCCGCCCGCCCACCCGCCCGCTCGCTCTGTCTCTGCGCCGCCGCGAGGTCAGCAGCAACTGCAGCAACACAACAGCGGCTCTCCCCCAGCCGGCCCAGCCCAGCCCAGCCCATCGCGCAGCAGAGCAGAAGGCAGCCCCCCCGATAATCTCAAAGGCCGCCCAACAGACACAGGCGCCCCGACAAGCACAAGCGCTATGCGTCAAGGCCGAAGCACCTGTCGCCGAACAAAGCAATAAAACCTGAGGTCGTACCTCGCCTCGCTTCCTTCCGCTCACGCCCACCGCCCGCACACCAGACTCGATCCAGAAGAGCGCGCCCAACCAGGTCTCTGCGACACAAGGGCACCTCCCTCCTCTCCGCTTCGCAACGCCAGATCCAGTATAGATCCATCGGCACCACGCTCAAAGCAGTATCTCCACCACGTTGTTTGTTGCCTTTTATCGACGTTGCTCGAGTTTCGACGAGTCGACGACTCACTCCGAGCTGTCCGAGTTGCAGACCCGTCGCAGCAAGCCATTGTGCCGCCGCCGCGCGCGCCGTCCATTGACCTCCGTCCGGGGCTGCGTCGCCTCGCCTCTCCCTGCCTCCCTCCCGCCTCGCCCGGGACCCCGAGCCACCCCGTGTGTCTGTGTCTGCCGTGACAGCCAGCGCAGCACCGCTGTCGGGAGCCCGTACCCGTAACGCAGCAATGGCCGACATCACCGACCAGCACGACCAGACGTCGCCGACCGACCTCGACGAGTCGCACTCGGTGGGCAATGGCAACGCCGCCACCGAGAGCCGCGGCATCAAGCGCCAGCGCCCTGCCCCGGCCGACGACGACGACGACGACGACGAGAAGGGCGGCCGCGAGCGTCGCAAGATTGAGATCAAGTTCATCAGCGACAAGTCCCGCCGACACATTACCTTCTCCAAGCGCAAGGCCGGCATCATGAAGAAGGTGCGTTGATGCTCGTCCCCTCGCGTCCCGCGAGTCACAAAACACCCACCACGTCGCCCCCGCCCGCCTCTCGCGCTCTGGCGACAGCAGCCGATGGCCACGTCCATCTCGCAATGCATTCAAGATTCACTGCCTCATCTCTTTAGAGCACGGCGCTGACTCATGACTTTTTTAGGCATACGAGCTGTCCGTCTTGACCGGCACCCAGGTCCTTCTCCTCGTCGTCTCCGAAACGGGCCTCGTGTATACATTCACCACGCCCAAGCTCCAACCGCTCGTCACTAAGGCTGAGGGCAAGAACTTGATCCAGGTACGCGATTGATCCTCCACGCGTTTGCATCCCCTTTTGCAAAGCTGTTTGCTCCCCGAACCATGCGTTTATTTATTTTATTTTTTCCTTCTTTTTTTTGGGGGTGGTGGCCTTTCTTTGCTTTCGTCCCATCCCGCTCCATCCCGTCTCGCGTCACCCTTTCCCCATCGAGTCACAACCCACCCACGCGCCGCATCGCGGTACAACCCGTGGCCCCGAGCGCGTGCGACGAAAGCCCGGGCGCGCCCGGGCGCCCCCTTTGAATCCCTTCGCGTCGCCTACCTGCATCTCTTGCTGACGCCTCCTCTGTAGGCGTGCCTGAACGCGCCGGAGCCCGCGGCCGGCAATGAAAACGGCGTCGACGGTGACCAGGTCGACTCCCCCGAGGAGTCAGCTGGTCAGCATATCCCTCCCCCGGGCGGCCGGCCCGGCATGCCTCAAAACCCACACATGCCCGGCAACTACATGCCCAACATGCCCATGGACCCTCAACAGGCACTCGCCTATCAGAACTACGTACAGCAGCGCAGTCAAGGGTACGGCTCGGGGATGCCGCCGCAGGCGGGAATGCCACCCAGCAACCACCACCAGTCATGAAGGGGAAAGTGTTAGAGGAGATGTGAGTTCGGTCGCTTATACCCGGCTTTCGATGCTCCGTGGGACGTCGTTGCACGACTTTGGCCACCCTCCTGGGCGTTGCCATACTTTTTGCGGGGTCTGGTGATTTGGCGTTGATGACGTGGTATGCTGTTTTCATGTTCGGTTTACATCTCTTTTTCTTTACACACCAAAAAAATCTTCGCACCACGAGCCCTCGGGGCTTTGTCGCCGTCCTGGTCATCTCTGTTGGTACAGTTCTTGCTGTGAGGAGGTTTCAAGTCGAGTCACCATCTTACGGGCTGATCGTGCAAGAAACCGCTTCAGACGCGAGGACATCTTTATGATTACTTTTATTATTCTTCTGGCGACAAGACGCTAGAGTGTCGGGGATGCATGAGGGGAGGGGTTGGCATGTATGGATTTGAGGGGAGAAAAGCCACCGGGAGGTCCTGGCCTGAGGAGAGGGTCCTGGGAGCTGCCGGTGCGCAAACCATTTTACCGATGGATGATAATGGCCATACATGAAGGCACGATGTTTGACGGCTGGAAAGGTTGAATGGATCTTGCGTATGAACTCCCAGGGGCCACAGCGATGGACTCCCCCCAGGACAGCCCTTGCATCTGGTTTCCTATGTCGTCGTGTTTCGATCTTTCTTCCGTCTCCGAGTCCTGCGGCTGGGCAACAACGGGACCAGCGTATCGTTTGGGCTTGAGTGGCGGCGAGATGTGATACGGAGTGTATGATACCGTCTCTACTTGTCCGTAGAGGAGAAAAGACCGTTTCTTGTCCATGTCGGTCATATCGTAAAGTCTCGCTCGCAGCCGTTGGAGGACAAGCTTTTAAGCATTGGAACCATCACTTCCACTTGTAGACAAGCGCATGGGCGCCGTTGGATCGGCATCTGATGTAGGAATCCGGGGAAAGATCGCCTTGGCGAGCGCCTTTCCTGAAGGAGTAACCGGCGGGTTTCCTGAATCGACGAGTCGTACAAGAATTGACGGGTGACCATTGACGCGAGGAGATTGGCAGTAGAAGAATAGCACTCGATCTTCAGCTCATACCACTAGAGACCTTTGCATTACTTTTTATTTTTTTTTATTTTTTAGAGAACACTCGCAAAACACGAGCCCGATGTTGTTTTCTTTTGGGGGCGATCGGGGCGGCCATGGCTGCATGAGATTTAATGCCCGAGCGGGTACGACGTCCGCATTGGGGATGGAGACTGCCATTTTGGGGATCGAGGGCGGATGTGATTGGGAGAGCGCTTGAAGGGTGTCGGTCGCGGAAATACTGGAAGGGAGTAGTTGAGGGATTGTTTGGGGAATGCCTAATGTGTTTTGTAACAAGTGGTTGTGGGAGGGCGATAGTGTGGTCATGGTCGACTGTTGGTGAGGTTGTGGTGGTGCGATGGTGTCGCATCTGGGGGAACAAGTGCTATGAATATACCAGGGGGAATTGATCGCTCCTTGGCCGGCTGGTTCTATATGCGCATTTTCTAGCTAGGAATGCCAACAGGAAATGCAAAGAAGATGCGAAAAAAAGGGCGGATACTTGGTGCTGGAGTATCGGAATCGGAGGCCCCTGGGGGTTCAACACGGTATTACACCTTGTTCACCAGCATACTACGACTTGACCACCGTTGGAATACCCGCTGATGGATAGCAGACTTCAAAGTGCAGTGGCTACGAGCACTAGATGGACGATGCCACGCCGGGGTCGCTGCAAAGCACTGCTCTATTCTTCTAGCGGCAGTCGCTAGGCCTTATCGCGTGGCTAAGTCTTCGATGTGCCAATTTGACGGAAGTTCAAAGCGTAGATAGATAACTAGTAGTACGAGTACAAAGCGTCGGAGAGCTAGTTTCTCTGCCCTGCGCAAGATGAGAGCGGTGAATTGGAGAGCATCGGAAGGCTGCTCATCTGCTCCCAAGCCACAACTAACTCACCCCAGCAAGGACTATTTCTTCTGTTTCAGTCTGGTCAATGGTCATTTTAGAGCGCTTCGGGGCGTCATATAGCAGCTGGGTCTCGTAGACTTGACATATACGGTCGAGCTCGTGGATCCTCCGGTCGCGGTATTCTCGGTCGCGAACGAGCTACCTTGATGCGCGTACACTGCGCATAGCACGATGTCAGCTCGTTCCAGGACTGTATCTGCGAATCTGCGAATCTGCGGCATGGTATACTCGCAACGAGAAGACGGTGCCGGTGCCGCCTCTCGACGTCACCAACGCCATGCGGCGCCGTCTCCGGGTGGTCCGTCGCGGTGTCGCCTGACGCGGCGACACCGCCATTTCCGCAGGAGCATCAGCAAACATTCGCCCCTGTCGTGCGAGCCTAGTAATAGATAGTACGGGCTTGACACGAGACGGTCAGTCTCGTTGCAAACCATCTGTGGTGGCTCCGACGCGGTCAGTTAGTCAGCCGGGCTCTGTGGAGCCCGCGGGCCGAGCTCGAGTGTTTGCGTCGCGCTAGCTTGGTGCTGAGCAGGTTTGAGAAGGTTTCCGCATCTTGTTGGTTTTGGCAAGTACCAGTACTCGAGGTACTTGAAGCATCATCTGAATGCGTCCATGTCACGGTTGAAGATTCACGGTCGCAGGCTGCTAATATCGTCACGTTCGTCATTACTGTCTACTGCCGGGTAGACTAGCTCTAGGGTATGCGCTTGTAACCCAGGGTCATGACCAAAAACACCGTAAACGCCTGCCAGTAATTGCAAGACCGCAGTCTATCGCTGACCCCATCCATTGTGAGGGGTGTACAAGAATCGAGTCGGTCTAGTGCTCCATCGGCACGGAGCTGTAGCGGCCGACGGCGAGGCTTCCGATGAAGACGCCGGCCAGGACGGACATGAAGTAGCCGACGTTCATCGTCATGACGGCCAACATGCTGCACCGACCGTTAGCACCGAGTCCCCGCCGAGGAGCGACAAGGAGGCACTTACAGCAAGTATCCCACGCCGACAATGACCGTGTCCATGACGGCCCGGACAGGATCGACGCTGAACCTCCACGGCCGCGCGACCTGGCTCTTGCGCGCGACGACGAAGACGGTCTCCTCGATGCCGTTCTCGGACAGCGTCATCTGCTTGGCGTCCGGGTCGCGGGAGATGTGCTCGGCGAGCGGGATCTTGCCGTTGGCGGCGACGTAGCGGCGCTGGACGTCGCGGTCGAGCCAGCGCGCCTCCTGCAGCGTCTTGGCGGCGACGAGCAGGCGCGCGACGACGGCCAGCACGACGAGGAAGATGCAGGTGCCCGCGTAGGCGCCGGCGCTGCCGGGCGTCCACGAGTTGGCGTAGAGCGGCGTCGCCGTCTCCGTCTGGAAGACCATGGCCATCATCATGGAGCCCATGGAGCCGTGGCCCGACGACTCGCTGGCGGTGCCGCTGCCCTGGGGCATGTCCATGTCCATGTCCGTGTGGCCTTCGTGGCGCGGGGAAAAGGACATGGTTGCTGCTGGTCTTTGTGCGAAGGGCGGACAGGTGTGTTTGTGCGTAGCGGTAGGGATGCTCGTGGTCGAGTGAAGCGTGGAGTGCGTGGGCCTGGTCGATGAAGTCGAGCTCGAGTGCAAGTCTGCAGCATCCGCGAGCGGATAGATATACCAATCCTCAATGCTCGGCCGCGAGGGTGTTTGCGCAAGTTCTTCAGTGGCTCTTTCCTCTCTCCGCGTCGCAGCTAAGATTGATTCGAAACAGGCTCGAGTAGCTTAAAACCCGAGACCAGATGATGATCTGGGCGCCGAAACAATACTGTCAATGGTGTGTTGTGTTGATGAGGTGGTTTCCTGGCGGGGGGACCAGCGGGTTTTGTTTCACCCAGCTCGCACCACGACCGACTCCGGCTCGTCGCACGATCCACGCTTGTGCAGCTCCAGGTACATTGATGATTTGCTCATTAGCAGCAGCACGCCCGGTAGCCGAGCATTGGTGTTAGGGACATTGTGAAATGGCTTCACAGTTTCTCAGGTGTGGCGGCGGTCGGGCAAGTACCGGTACTTGTGCGAAGTATCTACTTCCTGATGCTCCATCCGCTGAGGTAATCGCGAATCAGAGCAAGCACACCGTAGATCCGGAATCTCGACATCCGTCTCGAGAGCTTCCTGCCCATGAAACAAGCGCACCGTGTCAGGAGCCTCTGCAAGACGACTGAACACTTTGCGAAATATCGACGCACTCGACCAACATGTTTGCAAGTACGTCCGTACGTCCGCACGTACGATCATGAACGCGTATGAGCCGTCACACGAGCGCGCGACTCGATGCCTCCCAATCCACATGAGGCGCGAGCATGACTCCCAGCGCAAGCTGCCGGTGACAAGCGCAGTGCGGCCATGAATCTGAGTGTCAGACTTTGACAGGACACTGAAACACATAACTTATCCAACACTTACCCCGCGGCTGACTACACGTGGGAGGACCCTGTCCAGACTCAAACTCATGCCAACAACACCGCCAAGGCTACGGCGACTCCAATGCTACATGCAAGTGCAGCACCAGCTGCGTCTGGCTTCGCCACACGCAAGCCTCGCCCAGCACTTCCAATCGCAGTCGGGACCTTGCGAGAAGCTGGGGCAGAGAAGTGTCGGAAGCGTCGCCTTGAGCGATTGCAAGTGCCGCAGCGGCTGCTAGAACCAGGGCGACGAGAGACATCGTGATACTAGTCTTTCAGACTCGGTTGTAGACTTGAATTGAAGAGACTCTGTTTCTGTTCTTGCTCGCCCAGAAGACGTGCCACTGCCGAGCCTTTGTATACCACGACATCATCAGAACTCAGCCGATTTCCCAGTGTCTGTCGCCATGGCCATGTCGAATAGCCTAATCTTAAACACTAGTCGAGGCTCATGATGTTTCCTTTAGCTCCAAGATGGCAGCAAGATTTATTAATGGAAGCCAAGAGGGCGTGTTTCTTGGCGGGGCTGGTGATGGGTGTGAAGTCAGGAAGATCCGCGTTCGTCCGCCTCGTTAGTCTCCCCTTCCGAGGCCACAGAACTCATCCAAAACAAAGCTTATTCTCATGTAGAGCCCCTCAATGACATTGATATTAATAGCTTATGCTCCCTCCCGTGAAGCTAGTACAGGTCCTCAGGTATGTGTGCGATTCCCGAGGTGGGAAGCTATGGCGCTCGACGCTTCGGAGAGCCTTGTTGCGTTGTGGTTCTCCCACAGCCGATAGCACAGTACACCAATCGTCGTGCTAACCTTGGAGGTTGTTGTACCTGGATTCTGCCATTAGCGTCGAGTAGCCGAGCGTAGCAGTCCCTCTGCTCTCTCCGTCAGGGGAAGCTCGAGGAGGGGGGGACGTACACCAGTCGCGTTTGTCGCACGTCTTATCGATGCACTCCTGCATTGCGTCTGCCATCGGCTGCCACTGGTCGCAGACGCAGGTGGCGTTGGTCTCTCGGCAGCTCGTCGCGGCGATGCCGTCGCGCCAGCAGGACCAGCCGCGGTCGGGCATGTGTTTGATGACCCCGCCGATGGAGGTCTCGAAGAGTAGGCCCATTTGTGTCGCCAGGGTAGAGCCCAGGGCGGCGGAAAGAAGGAGGAATGTCTTTGGCTGCATGGCGTGCGAGTTCTCGGAAACGTGATGCCGTGATGCTGGCAAGGGGGTTGAGTAGACGTGAAGGCCGACGTTGACAACACTCGCAGCTGCGTTTGGAAACGTGGGATTAGTCGAGTGAGGGTCGCAGCCTCTGCTAAGTCTTGTACTTGTAGTTGGCCAAAGCATGCTTGATGTGGTTCAGGCGCATTTCTGGATTCTGAGGGCTTTGTTCACAGCACCTTGCTGTCTGGACTGCTCGATTCACGGACCGTCGTGCGCCCAGTCTCTTCCGCGCATACTGACAATGGAAGTGCAGCACCCGCATGCCATCCATGTGCCCCCTTGCGCACATCACCCGTCATGAGCCTGTTGTCGGATAGTTTAGATGACATAGGCAGCAGCTGTTGGTGGAGGAAGCAATGGAAATGCCTCAAGACTATGGGGGCAAGCAGGAAAAGTCGGTTAGCATAAGGGGCCGGCACGGCTAGGCAACAGAGGTTTCATAGATAAAAAGGAGGAAATCCCTCACTGGATGCAAGAAGGTAGAGCAGAGTTTTTTATCAATCAATTGCAACTCAACATGAAAAGGAACCGCATAGCGCGCGACACCTGTGCGCACCACTGGTTGTTTGCGGCGCCATGAAGCACGGTTCACGGCATGACGCAGTTGCCTCCGCTTGGACACGCACCTTGACGCAGGTACGCCTTGACATGTTTACTGGAATGAGGTGACTGCGGTGCTACTTGCGTGCCTTGGCTGTTCTGCGAACCCAATGCCCATGGGCCCAGCTGGACCACCTCGACGCCGGCAGCCAGCCGTGCAGGGAGCTCAAGGCACATCGTGATATTTGAAACAACACAGTTTAAAGAAGGCAGATTCATGTAGGCACGAGCCCAGGGCGGGTTTAGCGCCGTCCTAATAGGGATTTTGTTTGTGCAACCTATTCCTGAACTGTTGGCCTCGAGTGACCTTGACCCCCTTGCACGACGCGCCTTGGCCATTTAGAAGAACGAGCCAGCAGTGGACCTAGGAGAAATGCAGGTCAACTGCAAGCGATTCAGGTGGGAGACACCTTCCCCAGCTTTCTGGGGTCCAAGCCAGGACGCCTGTTGGCCAGCCGAACTTCGTCCCTCCTCCCAGCATCAACCACCTTCACTCACCGCCCGCTCATCCCCCTCACCCTCTTTCACTGTCACAGCTCTGGGAATGCTTTCCACGATGCGCTGCGGCGTCAGTTCGAGGGTGCTGTGATGCCCCAAAATCTTGTCTCGCCACCGCTTGCTCAGCACGACGGAAGGGGCGCCTGGCCACCAACAGCGCCTGTCTGCGCCGCTTGGCCCTCCTCGCGCTCAAGACGACAGTCCGGCTCTACAAAGGCCATGGCTCATGCCTCATCCGCTCGAAAAACCCCGTGGTTAAGACGGGAAAGAGGGCTGTTCGTCCACCTCGCCGAACCGTCTCGAAGTTCGTCCCGACAAGACGCGTTTCCCCATGCCGGCGCGTGCTGCTCGTCTGTCCACAAGGGCCGTACCCACACTGACATGGAGTGCATGCGGCGGACATGTTATTGTGCGCCTCCAAGGCGGACCGCGAGACTCTTGGGCCGGCGCATGGTCCCGGGGCGGAGGGCGCTGCCACCACCAGCAGGGACGGGCGTTGAGAGCTGCACTGGCGACTCCCTGTATGACTGTCGCACTCCTCACTCCAAGTCCAGGCTCGGACCGTTCGCGGCCACCAACTTGTTCCACCTCTGGTTCCTCGAGGGACTGCCGCCAGAGGAGTGTCGTAGACATCTGGACGAACAGGTCTGGAAGAGCCTCGTAATGATGGCCCTGCAGGGCAGGCCGTGGCGCTCCTATTTTTATTCTCGGAGGTCTAAACCTGGCGACCATAGAATGTCAACCCAATTTTCCCTTTCAGATACATGCTTGTAATCACCGGATGGGAGTGAGTTACGCCGCGGTAGGCGAAACGCCAACTCGAAGGAGAAACAAGACGTCGCAGCAAACTCAAGCAAGCAGGCGTCTGGAGAGATCAATTTCTCAGGTACTTCGAGGGGAATAGTTGACGACTTATAGTGGCATAATGCTTTCATGCCCTCTTTGTCCTGTCATCGGCGGTACGGTCAGGTTTTGTGGCGGGTGTGTAAGAGCCGGCTACCGTCAGTTTGATATTAGAGACTTGCTAAGCCGCTACACTGCCACAACAGAGGCCAGTGCATCTTGCTCCGCGTACAGGCATTGCAAAGCAAGTCACTTCTATTTATTTCCACAACCAGTTGAGCCAGAGTCAACGCTTGCGCCCACCTCGCACCATGCGAACGGACGGACAGCGCACTCGTGCGGCTTGCTCCATGCACGAAGAGTGTATCTGTTTGATTTGAGGTGTACGCAGAATTGCATGTACGTTGAGATAGGCGCCGGGTTCAATGATACGATCTCATATAAAGGGTAGAAGATGGTTGCCTCACAATGAGAATGTTGAAGCACACGCGACTTGATACATCACTACCGGTGAATAACCCATCACGCCGTCGCCTCGTCCAGTAACGGTCCCTCAATGGCACACACAGGTGTCTATCGTATTGTCTTGATCGGCCAATCTCACGTCAAGCGACTTACAACCACGTCCACGCCCAACACGTCGCACACGCATGCCGTGTAACACCCTACAACCACACCCCTCCCCTTCCATGCCGTCCCTCCCCTGATCCAACGCGCAGCTCACGAACCAACACACATCCCATTTCGGCACCCCAGCGCGCCGTCCCGTCCCCGGACCTGGCCTCTCCACGACGGAGCCGCCCCGATCCTCCTCCTCCCCACGCAGCAGGGCAGCCCCGGCGAGGTACCACAGGAGCATCCAACACGCGCAGCCAGAGATGGAGAACAGAGACGGCCGCTCCCGAGCCGAGCGCGGCGGGTTCCATCCGCCTGCATGCACGCATCCGCGCGGGGCCCTGGGCGAGGGGACGGGGGCCAAGATAGGGAGGGTGTGGGACCGGCCCGCGCTCGAACTGGGCGTGTGCGAGGTGCAGGTATCCGGGAGCGAGCCTATTTCGACGACTGGGCAGGCCGAGCAGACGGCCGGGACGGCCTGGGACGGCATGAGATGGGATGGCATGGCATGGGATGGCATGGGACGCTGCTGGGATGGAGGCCGGGCCCGAGGGGGCCTCGGGTTGGGCGTGTCTCGCCCTGGGTCGTACGACGGCCGCCGGGGTGAAAAGGGGGAGGGCGTATCGACATGCTGATGGGAAAGGCAAAAGCGCGCCGCATGTACCGCGCATGGCCGCCATCCAGCAAAGGGGCGCTCACCGGCGGCGCCTGAGGCACGGCATCTCGTCCGCCTCCCGCCCAGCGCCAGCTCGATACCCGCCGTGAAGCGACGACGATGACGTCCACGGCCACGCCCGCGAGGCGACGTCGCACGCCGCTCGCCTGGCACGGCCGTCGGAACGCCCTGCCGAGCTGATTGCTGCGCGCGCACAGACAGCGCGCCCCAATCGGGACGCACGGCGTGCATCGGAGCGTCCTCCGCACGACGACGGCGCGGCGGCTGATTCGAGACGGACGCGACACAGTGAGGCGGGAGACGGACCTCCCGCGCAGGGTTGCAATGGCGAGGAGCCCCCCCCCCC
>JALHCC010000185.1:0-21253 GCA_024340765.1 Tolypocladium cylindrosporum | reverse complement strand
CGGCCTGCACGGGGGCTCCTCGGCCGCCGCGCTGGGCGCCATCCTCGCGCGGCGCCAGGCGCACGGCCTGGCCGCGGTGTGGCGCGAGCTGTACCGCGGCTGGGGCATCACCGTCTTCCGCGAGGTGCCCTTCACCGTCATCCAGTTCCCGCTGTGGGAGGCCATGAAGGCCTGGCGACGGGGCGAGCGCACCGACGTGTCGGGCGTCGAGAGCGCCGTCTTCGGCAGCGTGGCCGGCGCCGTCGCCGCCGCCCTGACGACGCCGCTCGACGTGCTGAAGACGCGCGTCATGCTCTCCAGGGAGAGGGTGTCCGTCGCCGACGTCTTCCGCCGCATGGTCCGCGACGAGGGCGTGCGGCCCTTCTTTGCCGGCATCGCGCCGCGGGTGACGTGGATATCCATCGGCGGCGCCATATTCCTGGGGAGCTACCAGTGGGCAATCAACACCATGAGGAGCATCGCATGACGGCCTGGCATCGACGCTTGAGTTGGCATTGTACGATATAAGCTGGGGGAAAAAGGTATATATAGACGCTTGCATTAGAGGTCCTGTACAGCAAGCAGGTACCACCACAAAGAACCTCCGGCCGCGAGGTCCCCACCGGATATATTGAAAGGAGGAGCATGATCGGAACAAAAGCCCAGGGAACGGCCACGTTGGCACATGTACAAGACTGGGTACGGCAAACAGCGTTGAGAATAGAAGACACCACGACCCGAGACCTTTGACCGATGAGTAGATGCACCGCACTAGGACAGCGGCCTTTTACGATGCCTGCGTGGTGTTGCTCATCTCAGGGGCTGCCGATGCCGCGGGTGCCGGTATGGCTGCCCCCTCTGCCTCTGCGGGCTGTGCAGGGGGCTGCTGTAGGGGCTTGATTTCCTTGCGGCCGTTGGCCTTGTAGTAAAGCACGATGTCGTTACCACCCTTCCACACGTGGGTCCGTATCGTGGCCAGACTCATTGTCGGGTCCAGCAACTAGAGGTCGCGGGTCAGTGCTGTCTTCATCCCAGTCCACGCGCAGAAACAACGTACCTGGTCATTGCAGTACAGCTCAAGATACTCCTCGGGCATCATTTCGTCTGGGCTATCCTCCTCCGGAAGCTCCTCAATCCTCTCGGAGACGTAGGCCAGGATCTTCTTCACCCGCAGCATCCTGTTTGCGTTGAGCCTGTTGGTTCCGTCCGCGGGCGAGATGGGTAGCAGGTCGCCTAGTGGATTGAGGACAAACGAGATCTTGACCGGTTCCTTGAGCGGAATCTGGTTGTGCAGCAGCAAATCGCCCAGCCACATGGGTGCCTTTTGCTCAATAAAGTCCGCATCCCTGCCGACCTCTTCAACCGTGCCCTGGTAGATGTTGGAGCTGCCGCCGGAAGTCTCCTCCTGAATGATGACCTTTGTCCCTGGCGGAAGCTTCAGAACAGGGGTTTCCGTGGGCAGGCTTGGCGTGACCTTGGTCTCCACGAGCTTGTCGGGTGTTTCGGCCAGCTGCTTCTCGTATTCGTTGCGCATCTTCTGGACCACGCCAAAGAAGCTGTCGTCTACCTCCTTCTCGTGGTTCGATGATGACTCGGACTCCTCGGCCTTGTCTTCCACAACCACTGGCTTCTCCTGGGTTGCCTGTGAGGAGGACCGGCCCAGCTTCTTGGAGCTAAATGACATTCGAAATTTCTTACCAAACGGAGTGCTCGGTGACTTGACGCCGTCACCGGTCTTGTCCTTGTATTTCCCCTTGTCGGTAACATTATCCGTTGAAACTTTCGCCTCTGATGTCTCTGTCGCTGGCGTGACTGGCGGCTTTGTTGTCCCATCGACAGTGAAGTAATCATCCTTGTCACTCGAGTGCCCCCTTTCTGACGGGCTGGCAACAGCCTCTTCTGGGACGCCGGGAAGGCTTACTCCGGGCCCCGGAGTGGCAACCCCGATCCCCATCCCAGGCGTAGGGGCGGGGATTTGGGAGTCATTGGCTCGAGGGGTCGTGACTTGATCTGCCCCCTCCCAGTGCGGCATGTTGGGTTGGGGCATGTCAATTGACGCTGGGGCATTCGCCCGTCTAGCGCCCTGACGTTTCTCAACATCTTCGTTCAGCTTTTGACGATACGACTCGTCACGTTTAATTTCCTCATCAATGAGGTTGGAGAACAAATATCGCAGAATCCACCGCCCAAGGCTGACTGTGCAAGGTTGGTTAGCTTAGCAGTGTTGACGACTTGGGCCTGGGTAGCAGTACTCCTCTGATCCTCTCGGAACTCGATTGGCTCTTCCAGCTTCAGCTCATCCGCGTATATTTCGGCATCAAAGCAATTGAAAGGCTCCAGCACTACCGTGAGGTTGCCAGAACTCAGGTCGACCGAACACCAGGGAGCCACGGCCTCCCGAGTATTGACCAGCTTCTCCACGTCCTCGAGATGCTGCTTGCCAAAACTCTGAATTGGTTTGCACTGGCGACAGTCAGTAATTGGCATCCCGTTTCAGCTTGGGGACACAAACCGTGATGAGGTCCCACATCAAGACGTCCCCAGCGGTGTCCAAAGTTAGAACTCTCCTCCTATCGTTGAGCATCTTGTGTTTGAGCAGGCCGAATTGGCCCTCTATGGTTTCCTCGGGCAACTGATGGATCGGTTTAACCTCTGGGTCCGGTTGCTCTACAACCACCTCCGAGCCCCTCCTAGCCAAGGTTTCATTAAGCGTGTTTGTGTCCGGGTCAAGTGTGCTACGCGCAGGGAAGACCGCCGTGTTCGATATCCGAAGAATAGACTCTGCAAGGATCTCCTTGTTTTTCGGGGCATCGACGTCGGGGAAAGAAGGCTGGCGGGGTCTGTTGGAAGCGGCAGATGCAGCTCTCTGATGCCGAAAAGCCTCTGGAAGCTTGATATCGCCACTCGTGTTGACATCTGCCCAGCGGTTGATGGACGATCGGTTGGTGGCCGTCCAGATATGGCCACCAGCGGCAACAACCTTGGAGACGCCAAAATGCTCCTGCGCAACGGCGAGACTGAGGCCGTCATCCACGTCCTCTAGGCTGCCTCGGACATCTGTCTTGGCAACGAGACCGGAGCGGTCGCTGCTGTAAAAGATGCCGAGCCGCGGGTCATCGGAATACAGCGACCAGATACTCTCGTCGTGCATGGTAAAGGTGTACATGCAGCGGCCGCCCTTGACGCTCCACATCTTGATCGTCTTGTCGGCGCTGGCGCTGAGGATGATGTCTCCGGCCTCATCAATGAGGATGGAGCGGATGTTGTCCAGGTGGCCGACCAGCTTGGAGACTCTTGAGCCTGTCCGGGGGTCGTAAAGGCGGACAGTCTTCTCGGGCCCGCCGCTCGCGAGGATGTTGTGGCCGACGGCCAGGGCGTACACAGATCCCTTTTCGGTAATCTCCTCGCCCTTGACGTCGAACTCGAGCGTCTTTCCAGCGCCGTTCAAGTCCCAGAGACAAATCTTGCGATCCAGGCCGCCAGAGGCGACCCAGTTGGCGTTCATGGCGGCGGGTGGCGTGGCGACGCATTTGACATAATCGGCATGCTCGCCAATGGTCTGGGCACGTGTGCTGTCCTCCTCGGAGTGCGGCCGCCATACCTTGACCGCAAGATCCGAAGATGCAGATACCAACGCGGTGTTGTTCTGTGCCAATGTGATGTCGTTGATCCAGTGCATGTGTGCTTGCGTCTGGGCACGGAACTTGGTCGTCGGCTGCTGCTGGGGCTTGGCGGCCGCATCTTCGGCCGTATCTGCACCCCGGCGGCGGTCGAGGTTCACGTCCCAGGCGCAGATAATGCCGTCTCGTCCGCCGGAGTAGCTGCGCGAGGTTATCGTGGTCAGCCGCGTGCTCGGGCAGCGCATGCCCGCCTTGGTCGCGTGCTTGGGGAAGGGGGGATCTCACAGGATGCCATTGCTGGCGTCGACGGCGAGGCCATTGACGCCGAGACGGTGGCCGCCGGCCGAGGATTTGGCGTTCTCGAGAACTGTAGCAGGTGAAGAGATGCCGCGTCAGCTTGGGAGTTCGCGATGACGAAGCGATTGCTGTCTCGTCTGTTGCAATGTCTCGGCCAACCGCGCGGTGGTGACGCTGAGCGGGGCTGTTGTGGGAAGAGCAAGAGACATATACCAGCGCCGCCTGCGACCGCGGCCTGAACGGGACATGGAGTGCACGGGGCGGAGATACTCACCATAGCTGATCCTTTGGCGTGCCTTCTTGGCCATGGCTGGATCGTTGGGGCGAATACGTTGTCGTCGACGAGTTGCAGTGCAGTGGGCAGAGCCCCAGCGGATCGACGGCGTTGGGTGTATGGGGAATCTGGGGTCTCGTGGAAGGCAGGCAGCATGGCGGATGCAGATTGGCTGGCTGAAGTCGAGGCGGCAGGGCCTCCACCCGAGCTAGTGCACAGACGGCGACCCCTCGAACTCGACAAGACGTAATATTGAAGAGTTCACTTCGGGCATATCTCGACATATTTTGCTGGCTGGCTCGCTGCACGGCGTGCAAGGATCGGGGTCGATGAAGGAGACAGTCACAGGCTACTTTGACAACCTCTGTGCATCAGCGTACAACGGCGACTTTGAGGTTGCTGCAATAGGAGGCGGTGTTCTGTGGGAGGACATACTTTCTTGTGACGGACATGGCGGGCTTTTGGGTTAGCGATTGCGCATCAACGGGAGCTACCACGCCTCAATCTGTCGTATCTATCGCCAGACTCGCATCTGCCCTGCTCGTATTCCGCGATACATCTGAGACGGTCCGGCCCATCGGCAGGTTCGGCGACCCGGGTGACGCTGCCCCCGACGGAATCAATGCCATGTCCGTCGCCGCTTTACTCCCGGAAGCATGCGCACGGATATTGAAGCCGGTCTCAAGATCCTCCAGCTGTCGGATCTGTCGGGGAACGATGGCCCTGGCACTATTGGGCAAGGCGGCGCCACTGTCACGAGTCGGAGGTAGGTCAATACCATCGGCAGGATTAGTGCCCGGAGATGGCTGTATTGGTTGAAACGACTGCGACAGATGCCTGACAAGCAACACGAGCCGGCGGGATGAGCCTTGTAGAGCAAACGGAAGAGGCCATTGTATGCATGCTGGCTCATGCCGAGTGGACAGACTCGCTTGTTTGAAGGAGTTTGAGGCTGCAGCGAGTTGATCAAGTAGTTTGGACGATCCGGAACGAGGCACTATTTGTACAGCTCTTCTGCGAAGTATAACCACAGCAGAATAAGGTAAGACATTTCCTCGAGTTACCCCCAAAAGTTTCGAGCACCACAACGGTCAGTTTCATCCCCAAAACACCAACTGTCATCTGGACGAGATGTATCCGACCTTATTTAATCGACGCCAGATTCCGCCCTTGGCAAATTCATCCATCAGAGCGCATATAATACAGGACAGGTCCATCAAAACCCCTCCATCTGATCCATCTAATGCAGGTCTCGTCGCTTGGAAGAGGTGGCCTGACATTCACCCGTCAGTCCAGGTTTCAGACGTCGGAGTTGCGCTTCTCTCCAAGGAAGAATGGAGCATTTAGCAAGTTTTCACGCACCTAGCGTTTACTGCCATGCTCGCTCGAGTCCCCACAACGCCTGAAGACTTCACATAACCACGCAGCAGTTGCAGCAGCCGACGGGGCACCATCTCGCCGAGCGATAGCCCTTCTGGGCCGAGCATTGCGGGCAGTCATCGGAGTCGTAAGAAATCTCCTCTTTTCTCCCGGGACAGTCCTCGCGGAAGCATCGCGTGTTTCCTCTCGAGACTTGATGCTTGCATCGATATTCGATGAGAATCCGAGAACACATTGGCGCAACTGGCAGAACAAGCCGCAGTCCGATTTCAGTTGATGGATCCGATACCTGGGTCTCTTCCAGAAATGTCGCTTTGGGCGGGCAGCGAGGTTTGGCGGGTGACGCAGGCTATCATGGTAGTCCGCAGTGAGTGTTGGCGACGATGGGGGACGGATGGGACGGGCGCGAATGATGCGGATGCTCGACTGCTCTTAAAGGGCCACGGCTGTTCGCTGGCCGTGAGAGGTCTACGTCTAGGCCATTGGCTAGGCCACGTAATGGGTGTCTCCTGCACCGTCTGGTGATTCGGTTGCCGGCACACGGAGCATTATCACTCCATCACCAGCAGGACCCCTCGGGACTAGCAGTGGATGCGGCGTCGAGAGGACAGCCACTCACCGACCGCCGAGACGGGCGTGCGCGAGACGTTTGCCCCGAGAAGACCAGAGTCGAACACGGCTATTTGTGCGCATTCCGTGTCTTGTATAATGTCTTTGCAATGTGCGCAGAAGGCCTGGGCACTGTTGCTCCGACTCGGGAGCTTCTCCTGGCCGTGATGCCACCCATTGCATGGACGATGAAGTTGGTGTCCGAGCCATCCGGCTCCGCCGCCGTGATACGATACGGCTGCGCCACGAGCGATGCCGTGTAGGCCTCGACCGAGGTGTTGTTTTGTACCCCAACCTACCTATCTAGGTACCTACCCAGCTACGAAGTACCCAAGACGCAAAGCAGGTCCGGCAGTGAGACCACCGGTATTCACTCACGTGGGGACATCTGCCGACAAATGAATATGCAAGAAAGCGCCTTTGCTGCCCAGAACCGACAGTGCAGTAGACCGATGCCGTCACTTGATCATGCCCAAGCGCAAACAACAAACAACGCAATGCTGCCAAGCCAACTCAGAGGTTTAAGGCTTGAAGGCTTGCAGTGCTCGATGCATCGGAGAGGGGCACCGCACAACAGCCGGCTCTTTCGGCACGTGGTTATTCCGGCCGCCTCCCTTGGACCAAGAAAAATCGGATGCGCGTTCCCACGCAGCGATCCCGGTCTTCTTTGCCCCCTCCAACAGTCAGACGATCGATTCAGCGCCAGCCGTTGCTAAAGGCAGCTCCGAGCCTTGTTCTCTCTCATTTCAGGGTCGCCACACTTCTCCAAGGACGATATCGTCATCCTGCTGCGAGGCTTCCGCTTGTGCTGCCAAATTCCCTTGCGACAAAGGCGCAGCTGTCGACCAAGTTTGCGCGAAGTGGCAAACACCCCAATCACGAGCGGAATCTCGATTCACGGCCCGACGAACTCGCCTCTTCCGTTACTAGACTACAGCTGCGAGATTATCCCCATCGCTGAACACTGCAAGGGCCATTTGCGTCTGTTTCGCCTTTCGCCACTTGGTGCTCGACTACCTTGCCTTTGTTGACCCTCCACCGCTGGCACAGAGTCTGAAGCTCCTACCACCTTTCTCGAGTCTTTTCTCGCCTCACCTTCGGTTGTGAACATCACCAAAGGTCCATAACCATGGCGGACTCTCAACCGGACATCCAGAGCATCCTTGCTGCGCTGGGTAAGCAACTCACGATGGCTGATGCCGTTCATGACCGTAAATGCTCACCAAACACACAGCATCTCAGCGTCCTCCGGCATCGACGCCTACCCAGGCTCATCCTGGTGCTCCTGGTCATGCCTACTCGGCCCCGTCTGCACCCACGCAGCCGGGCTCGTACCAGGCACCCCCTCCAGGCGTCCCTGGCTATGGCGGCCCTAGCCCTCCTCTGCCCGCCCCAGCTGCCAGCGGAAATGTCGACTTGAGCGCCATCCGCCCAGTGAACTCGGGCACTATGAACTTTGACGACATCGTTTCCAAGGCGAGAGCCTTCGCGGCCGAGAAGGGAGCTACCTCGTACGATCGACCGCTCGTGTACGGCTCGGACTCTAGAAGCGCGGAACGGCCGTACCGGCGTTCCAGGTCTCGATCCCCTCCTCGGGGCGATTACCAAAAGGATGACCGTCGCGGCGGCGGTCATGGCCGCGGCGACTATGGGCGCGACCGCTCGTTCTCGCCCCCTGCACGTGGGCGGACCTTTTCGCCTCGTGGGGGAAATGGCCGGGACAGGTCTCCCTTGCGAGGAGGCGACGACAACTCGGAGACTATTCAGATTGAGTCCAGCCTCGTCGGCTTAATTATTGGTCGACAAGGCGAGAATCTCCGTCGCATCGAGGCAGACTCCAACTGCCGCGTTCAGTTCTTGGCTTCCACCGACGGCGGGCCGTCCCGACAGTGCAGGATTTCCGGCCCTCGACCACGCCGTGCGGAGGTCAAGGAAGCCATCAACCGCATCATCGAAGACAGCGGAATGGGCGCTTTGAACCGGACGCAGGAAAAACCAAGTCGAGACGCGAACAGAGGTGGTTCAGGTGCACCAACGCAGCTACGAGAGGGTGAGGATCATATGCAGATCATGGTACCGGACCGTACCGTGGGACTGATCATTGGCCGCGGAGGCGAGACCATCCGTGACCTCCAGGAGAGATCGGGGTGCCACATCAACATCGTTGGGGAATCGAAGAGCGTCAACGGTTTGCGGCCTGTGAACCTCATCGGAACGCCCGAGGCCTCGGCACGTGCCAAGGATTTCATCATGGAGATTGTCGACAGCGACACTCGAGGTGACGGTCCAGCTCCGAAGAAGCCCCCTCCTATGGGTGGCCGGAACGACGCACCGCCGAGGGATATTGGAGGAGGCGGACCGGACAAGATGAACGATGCCGTGTATGTTCCCTCCGACGCTGTAGGTATGATCATCGGAAAGGGGGGAGAGACGATCCGCGAGATGCAAAACACCACTGGATGCAAAATCAACGTGGCCCAGTCGTCGGGCCCCGGGGAGGTCCAGAGAGAGATTGCCCTCATTGGCTCGCGCGACAGCATTGCGCGTGCCAAGCTGGCGATCGAGGAGAAGGTCGACGCAGTGGTATGTGACAACAATCGCTCCCCTCATGCACCCCGGCCACTAATAAGTTTGTAGCGACAAAAGAGCGGCGACGGCGGTGGTCGTGGTGGTGGTGGCGGCGGTCGGGGCCGTGGACACCAAGACCTCGACCGTGGGGGTCCTTATTCGCAGCCAGGCCCGACCCCATCTGCTAACCCAGCACCCCAAGAATCAACAGGCGATGCTGCCGACCCGTATGCCCAGTGTGGGTACTATACTCTGCTCCACACCCGGGCTGTTTACTGACCAGTATTCTAGATGGAGGGTACCAGAACTATGTTGCTCTGTGGTATCAGTCCCTGATGTACCAGCAGCAGCAGGGTGGACAAGGAGCGTCAGCCGGATCGCCAGCCCCAGGAGCCTAGTGACCTCCCCTTGCTGGTGGCTCGTCTGCGAACTTTCATGACCGGGTGACCCTGATCGAGCTTGTCCCGCAATCCACGCGGGCTGAGCATCCATCTGAGATGCCTTGACCTGATTGACATTGCCTCTTGGCCCCGAGGCACAAGCCCGCCAGCACATGACGTTTTGATGGTGCCCACGACTGTACAGCATTCTACCTCTTTTCGTTTTCTCGGGGACGTTTGCCGACCAGTCGACTCCGTTTGCCTTGATGAACGTATACCCCTCTTCTATGGATTGAACCGGGCCGCACCGGTATATGACATACCACTGCCAGGCCGACGCTAATATCTGCCGTGCTCCAACGCTCGCCCCCACGTTCCACGCTCTTTTTTACAAGTCGCGATGACATGGCAAGATTGGTTGGGCCGAACGGGCCAAGGTGACGAGCATCTGCTCGCGGAGTTCTTTTGTTTGTCGACGGGCGGGCGCCTAGACGTCTCCTCAGCCAGGACTGCCGTTGCGGACACGCAGCCGGCATGACGTGCATCTTTGACCACTACTCACAGCCGTGTGTCGAGTGTGTCGATGGGACGTGACTCCACATGACTCACTTGACACTTGAAGACTTGACCGCGATGGGACTGTATCAAGAGCGAACGTTCGGCGCAGCTCTCCCAATGGATCAGCCGACCTGTTGTTGTCTGACATGTGCGACCTGCCCGGGTTGAACTGGACCCGTTGATGGTGCCTCGCGAGTTGGATGACATGTTATGGCATATGCTTCACTGTCGTTGATTGACACTGGGCTGACCCCATCCGCCACGCATTATTTTCACTTGTTAGTTGTATCTGCATTGACGCCATGGCGTGTGTATCTTATATAAGAAATGGAGAGGGAAAGCATGGGAGGAGGTATCGGCACGGAGTTGGGGGATCAAGCAAGGTGTATAGTAACGTAGCTCGATGGCCAGTCAACTGATTGAACGTGCTGTGCTCTACAAGCGAGCCTCGGTGCAAGTGCAGTGACGGTAAGGACCGACGGTGCAGGCATCTCAAATCTTGTCACTTGTGAGACGAAACTCACGGCGCACATGCAGCATAATGCAATGTCGCTCGTGAAGGCCTTGCGAGGCATTCCATCATGGGTGATCTGCGGAGGCCGGGGTGAAAGTGACGGCCAGGTTGCGGTGGCAGTGCCGGGCATCTCGTCTGCCCGCTTCGGCTCGAACTGCCCGGAGGATGGGATGCGGAATCATATATGTAGGCATGTCACGGAGCATGTGCGGAGCACTCCGTCACGGCAGGTATCGCACCCGACACGAGACTTGCAGGCGGGAGGAGACGACAAGATCTCACACACATCGGCGGCGTGTCTCACCGCGCGGGCGGGACGACCAAGGCGGCCAGAGGCAATCAATCCGGCGACGGCGGCGGCGTCGCCTCTTTCCTCGCCCGCGCCTACCGTGGCAATCGCAGAGCGCTGGCTGGCTGGGCTGTTCCTGTGATGAGGCGGCGATGCATGGTGGGCGCCGTCTGTTTGTTAGTGCGGCGGGCCGGGGGGCCCGGTGGAGGGGAGGGAGGCTTCGAGTTGTGCAGCGGATGGGTGCTGGCCGATGCAGCGGTGGTGGGTGCATGGAGGAGGAGGGGAGGAACCGACAGGGCGCGGGCCGGCCGGGCTGAGCCGCGGGGGACTCCGCTGGCGGCATGGGACGCGGCGATGGCACGACCTGCGCGTGCGTCTCAGGACCGAGACCTTGTTCAGTTTGCCTTGCCGCTGTCCAGCTCCAAGCTCAACTCCCTGTGCTCGTGAGGCGCCATGGCGGCCCTGTTCCCTACCTACCTAGGTAGAAGAGGGGGCTCTGCGATGCGGTTCTGCAGTGGACGACGACGCCGCCACCGCTGCCGCTGCCGCTGCCGCTGTACTCGTAGAGCCACAGGCGGGGCGCTCCACCGGCTCGTCCTGCTACTGCAGCGCTGGTGGACGGTTTGCAGCCACGATGGCGACGGCCGCCGTTGATGCCGCCCTTCCGGCGCCCGTCCGAGTTTAGCCCCGAACGCCCGCTGCTCCTCCTCTGCACGAACGGGCACGGAACTTGCTTTTTGCGCCAGTTCCAGACCGCCGTTGTCTCTCCCCTCCGCTGCCGGGCGCTGATTAGGCGGCGAGGCGCGTAGGGGCGTGATGTGAGCCGATGCCCTGCTGTTGGGTGAGCGTCGGGACAGACGACGGGAGACGAGAGACAACGGCCAAGGCAGCATCGGGTCGAATCAGCGGCGAGACAGCGCTGCGTGCACCTCGTGAGCGTGCGCGCAGAGGACAGCGCATATTATACACTTGTGACTTGCAAGACAGCCACATCTCGTCAGCCGTGGCCCACATCGCGCCGCCGTCGCGCGATCAACCTCTGGCCTCATCAGCGCCCGAATGTGACAGATGACAGCTCCCGTCCGCTCCGTCCCCTCACTCCCTCACCCGCCGCCCCAACGTCGGCCTCGTGTACCCCGTACGTACTCGATTATCTCGAGACTGCTGCGGCTCCTTGTCTCGCAACCTCCGCTGCCGCGCTCACACCGCACGCCCATCGTCCCACCACGAGCCTGCCTCCATTTCCTCCCCATCTTCTGTTTGCCCTATTCAACTCCCTTCGTCTTCCGGCTGCTGGCGCTCGTCAAGGTGACCTGCCGTGGCAGCAACACGCACGACTGACCGATACCTTACCTGGCCCTGGCTGCTCCTCTGTGACGTGAGCTGTACAATAGAGGCCGACGCCGACGCGATCCCCAGCGACCTGCGAGGGGATACGCTCGTGTCATTCGGCTGCCATCATCGTCGCCATTATCAGCCCGCCCCGTTTCACGACCTACCCGCCGCGAGAGAGACATGATAACGCCGCGTCGGCAATAGCCTCAGCCATCGTCGACCGTCACCACCACACCACCGCCGCCATGTGCCGCCTCCTCGTCTTCTCCGGCTCGTGCACCCGCTGCGGCGACTCCCAGACCTGGGACGACCTCTCCCAGCAGCTCTCCTGCCTCGAGGCCAAGAACAACGGCGCCTTTGGCGAGTGCGACCGCGGCGTCTTCGCCGAGCAGCACGCCTTTGACCAGGAGTGCGACCGCTGCGCCGAGGAGGACGAGGGCGTCGGCGACGTCGGCGACGACGAGATTGCCGCCGCCGAGGCCGCCGCCGAATCGTCGGGCAAGAGAGCCTTCGAGGAGGAGACTAGCAGCGGGCGCAAGAAGCAGAAGACGTGAGGGGGCGTTGACGGGTGGATGAATGAGTGAAGAGCCGGAGTTGGATGTTTCTTTTACTGCATTGCCCCGGCGTTTGGGTGGGACGACTGGGCTTCCTCGGACGACCGAGGGAGGTCTTGACATGTCGAGGGCACCCCATGAAGCCGGACACGAATTCCGCGAGACGAAAGCATGGCGTTGGGGGGAAGAGTTCCATATGCATTCCACTGCTCTGGCGCGCCGGTTTAGAACGCGCACCACTCTGTTTATACAAAGGACCGCAGACGAAACTGCCCCTTCCCGATGCCGAGGCGATACGAACCATCTCGACTCGACCCTCGCCTCCATCACGGCATCACCCCGTCTCCCCCTCCCACGACTCCCGCACCGCGCGCCAGTACCGCTCCGGCTCGGCCCTCGCAATCTCCACGTGCCGCGCGCCCTCGAAGCGCTCCCGCCGCACCGCGAAGCCGCTCTCCTCGGCCCTCCGCGCGTTGTCCTCGACGTCGCGCCAGTCGACCATGTCGTCGGCCGTGCCGTACAGGTACGTCCTGCGGCGCTCGCGCAGCGCCAGCGCCGGGGCGCGGACGGCGCGTGCGTTCTGGTTCTGCGCGGCGGGCAGCCGCCGCAGGAAGTGGTAGATGCAGGCCACGGCGATGGCCGCGTGCATCAGCGGCGACGCCCACCAGGGCAGCGTCTGCAGCAGCGCGCGGTGCGTGTTGCCCCAGCGGAAGAAGCCCGGGCACGAGTCCATGAGCAGCACGTACCGCGGCAGGGAGCGGATGCCGCCGTGGCCGTGGCGGTGCGGCCCCGCGAGGAGCATCTTCTGGAGGCGGACGGCGGTGCTGATGCCGCCGTTGGAGAACATGTGCACCAGCACCCGCGGGCGCTTGTCGTCCTCCCCCCGATCTTCGGACAGAGCGCGCAGGATCGCCAGCGCGGGCGTCATGTCCCTGCGCGCGATCCGCGGCAGCCACACGCGCGACAGTGGGCACCGGACGAGCAGGATGCGCGACGTCGGGAACAGCGCGCGGTACTGGGCGACGTACTTGGCGATGTGCTCGTCGCGCGCCGCCATCCACGAGAGCATGAGGACGAGCTCCGGGTCCGCCGAGGACTGCGGCCGGGGGCCCGGGTCGAGGTAGGCGACCGTCGGGCTCAGCGGCTGCATGAAGGCGAGGGGCGCGCCGCCGCCGTCCTCGCTGGCCGGCGTGGCGTAGTCGGACGCCATGGGACGGACGGGTCCGCGTCGGCTCGTGGGATTAGGGAGTTGGTAGTAGACACAGCGAGTTCTGGTTATCGGGTCGGAGGCGGCGCCGGGCGCATTGTCCTGGTGCCGTGGGGGGAGGATGAGGAACGATCAAGGACACTGTAACGAGGCGACGACCCTGTAGCGCTCAAGACTCGCGATATGACCAGACTGCAAGATATAACAGCCCAAGAGACCAGCCGTGCAAACGAGGGACACGCGGGGGATGGCGATGGCGAGCATGTGCTGCTGACGGCGGCGTCGAGGGCGTTGGATGGGATGGGGCGGAGACGGAGTCGAGCTGCAACGTGTGTCGTGCCGAGGCCCGTCACCAACAATGAACCAACCAACAATGAACGTGAGTTGGAGGTTCGTGCGTCGGGGTCCGGGGCCCCGTTCCGTGCCCGGCGCGGGGGGGCAGGGATCAGGGATGCCGGGATCCGGGGTAATTCGTCGAAGCTCGACGACCATGTCCGTGATGCCGCTCGCCATGACGCATGCTTGCAAATACGGGCCTGTTCGAGTGGCATATGCACCGAGGTGAGCGGTTTGTTGCTGGCCGCGATGCACGCATGTCCACATGGTCTATTGACTTCCTCGCCCACCATGCCGAATGCACGGATCCAAGAGCGGCCCGGGGATCCTGACACCCAACACATGGTCAACTTACGAAGCAGACACTGTGTAGTCCAGGGGCGCCGCCGCTCAAGAAATCCCAACAGGCGAGCCCATCACCAGCAAGCGAGCGACGTTGCATCAGACGGGGCCCAGCACCAGCACCGGCCAAGCCGCAAGCAGGCCGCATCCGCAGAACGCGCGTGCAGCCCCCCGCGGGATCTGTGCCGCGACAGGGCCCGTCCGATAAGCGAGGTTGTTTGCCGGGCGAAGCGAGCGAGTCTGGGTCCCGTTTCGGCGAGATGGGACGCGGATATGGGCTGGGCTGGGGTGTGCGACGCTGCACCGGGTGCGATGTAACGGTTCGTCTGGGGTGCTGGTGCTGGGCGATGCGACTGCGGTGCTTTTTCGTCCCGCACAGGACTCCTGGTCAGAGGGGAGGGCAGCTGTCAAACCGGGTTGCATACTTCTCTGCGAGAGGACGCGGTGGGCAGTCCCGTGCTGTGATGTGGTCTCGGGTTGTCCCCTCTGCGAGACGTGTATTCAGGGGCTAGCCAGCGGCGTCGCCTCGCCGCTATATCTGGAGCTGAATGTCTCGACGGGAGTGCGCGTCACAGCCAAGGCCTGGGGCTTGCTCGCTCGCGTTGCCTCTCGCTTGCTACCCGTGCGGTTGGCTGATGCGCGAGGCGCCTCGTCCGATGGCTCCTCTGCCCATTGCTCTGCCGGGGCCGATGCGACAACGGCAGGGCATCGTGGACTGATGTGGCCCGCGTGCCTGCATCTGTCGCCGTCACAGCCGCGGCGGCGGGCAAACGAGGGAACCTCCGATGCAGGCTGTACTCCCGAACCTGCGGCTGGCAGTCACAGACGAAGCTGCTCAACAGACACTCATCTTGAGTCGCCGTCATAACCGGTCTATTTCTCTTCTGTTATCTCCGTCTGCTTCTTCATTCTCTTCTGTCTCAAACCAAGCTCTTGTGCCCTGCAGCTAGAAGAACGCCCCTGACTGATGGTCATCATCTCCCTTCTGATAATACCAACCTTTGCCCCTGTCTTTGACCCGGATTCATCATGAAGGCGATTTCCTCGTTCCTGTGCCTCCTTGGAGGCGTCTTTGCCCTCACCGCGGCAGCCGGAGAGGGCAAGGCCGACGGCTGGGACCTCTCCAAGTCCATGAACGGCGTCACGTTCCAGCGCGCCAAGGCCATGCGGGAGCCGACTCCAGATCGTCCCGCGTTGCGGTTCTCCAGACTTCACAACATCAAGGGAAAGCCGGGTGCGTACAGCGCCACGTCGGCCCTAGGCCGAGTGCTTCGCACCCCTCCGTCCCACCATGAGCACACCTACCAGAACGTCACAAAGGCTGGGGAGTTCTCGACCCAATACGCCATCCAGTGCGGATGGGACGGCGTCCCCGTCTGGCTGCTGTTCGACACGGGCAGCTCTGATACCTGGGCCGTCCAGACTGGCTTCGAGTGCGACGACGGATGGGGCGACGAGCACGAGGAGGCTGCGTGCGGATTCGGGAAGCCTCTCATCGACGACTTTGGCAGCGGCGCCATCGACGACCTGCACTTCTCGCTCAAGTACGGGTCTGGCGAGAAGATCGTCGGCCCCATGGGCTACAGCGACATTGCGTGCGGCGGCGTCTTCGTGTCCCACCAGCAGGTCGGCCTCGCCAACTACACGTATTGGCACGGAAACAACCTCACGGTGGGCATGCTCGGCCTGGCATACCCGTCCATCACCAGCGCCTTTTATGGCCAGATCGGCAGCGAGGCTCCGTGGAACGCCATCTCGTACACGCCGTTCCTGACCAGCGCCATCATGCAAGGAGCCATCGACCCGGTCTTCAGCGTGGCCATCCTCAAGAACTCGTCCGAGGGGGTGCTGGCCTGGGGCGGACTTCCACCCATGGACTGGCAGCGCGGTAACTCTGCCACGACCGATCTTATTATTGTGAGCGAGCATCCAGGAGCAGCGGGAAGGGGCTTCTCCAGCTAATGAGCTCAAGGCAAACCTCATTGGACAGGCCGAGACGTCCTGGAGGTACTCGTTCTACACCATCATCCCCGATGGCATCAAGTGGGGACAGACGACAGACACCACCAAGTTCCCGTACATTGTCGACACTGGCACGACGATGAACTACCTCCCCCCTCGTAAGTGTCCCGTTTCGGCGTCGTCGAGACCTGCAGACTGACGTCGCAACAGCGCTGGCAGAGGCCATCGCCATGGCGTTCCAGCCCCGGGCCGTCTACCTGTACCAGTGGGGGTCGTACTTTGCGCCGTGTGACGCCGTCCCTCCGAGGTTCGCCGTCATCATCTCCGACGTTGAGTTTTGGGTCAACCCGGCAGACCTGATGTATCAGGACCTGAAGGATCCACTGACGGGATACTGCGCGGTGGCCATTGCCAGCGGAGGATCCGGGCCGTACATCCTGGGGGACGTGTTCCTGCAGAACGTCATCGCCGTCTTTGATGTCGGCGCGGCGCAGATGCGTTTCTACTCGAGGTAGAGCCGTGCACGCACCGCACGCCCAAGACGAGGAGGCGACGATGGAGGGTTCTGGGAGATGGGAGGTTGGGTGGATTTTGGACTCCGTGGCGAGGCAGATAATGAGGTTGCAGTGCCGAGATGATGTGTTTATGAGGCTGAAGAGATCGGGTCGGTGGACGATGCACTGCAACGCTGTCCCGTAGCTTATCGGGGCCTGCGAAATTAGTCGCAGCCCTATGTAAGCAGTTTGGCGGTGTCCGATTAATTAAGCATCACTGGCCGGCCGTGCACCAGCACGCCGATTCCTCAAACCACGTCTTCACCAAAATCACCCTCCAGGGGCATATCTCGACTGCTCTCACCCCCCCGCGAATAACTCGTCCAGCCGCCCACTCGCCATCAGAGGCCGCAGCATCTCGTTTGCTCCATCGGCCTCGTGCAAGCTGGTCGCATCTGCCGCGATGAGGGGCGTCGCAGCAGGACCGCCGACCCCCAAGGCGTCGCCCTCGGGCAGGGCGCGGGCGAATACGTGGAGCTTCAGCAGGGTGAGTCGACGACTGGCGGTTTCCTTTACGAGGTGTTGCCTTGGTCGCTCGTTGGTTATCGTTGTTCTCGTCGGCCTGGTCATTTTCTCGTTCGGATCCGCCGCCTGGTGGGGAGAAGCTGGGAGGCGCCGGGTCGAGTGACCGCCCAGGCGGTGAGCGATGGAGCTGAGATGCCAGAAGGTCATATGATGCTCGAGTGATTGATCAATGCTCCGTCACAGCCCACAGGGAGCCCTGTCGCTGTTGGAGAGGCGGTCGGACAGAGCCGGAGAGGCTCCGGTCCAAGCGGGCGGCTTCCCCTTTCCTGGTTCCTGCAGCTCGAGTCGACGGGACGGGTGGTTGCGCCGGGCCAGGCCAGGCATCGCGCACACCTCACCCAGCGGCAAGGACTGCGCGGTTGCGCGGTTGCGTACGACACGACCAGCAATTACCCGTCGGTCGGAGCGCGTTGGGCAAGGCCGGGACGAGTCGGGGGACGCAGCGCTGTGCCACGACTCACCACCGTCGCCAAGACCCACCAATCCCTCGGCCCATCCGCCTCGGCACGGCGCAGCGGGCGGCTTTGACGACGAGCTGGAGCTGCTCAACCCGCAGACTGTGCAAAGCAAGTGAGGCTGATGCTGAGAGTGCGGGGTCTCGACGATTCCCTGTTGCCATTATCCATGCCAAGTCGCATGCTGCAGGCAGCGCCCGCAGCCGGCCTTGGGAGGAACAGCCGCGACTGCATCACGAGGCGTGCCGACCCGAAGCCATTGAGCCGCGATGGGAAGCAGACTTTGGCCCGGAATCCCCTCTTCTTCGGCCCCTGGACCCCCTCTCCTCTCCTCTGTTCCGCGCTCTTTCTTTGCCTTTGGCCCCGTTCGCAGCGATCCAGGGCCGTGTTTCTGCCTGAGAGCTGGCAGGGTGACCTCGGCTGCCAGTAGCATGGAGCCGCCTGGAGCCGCACCCGTATAGCGGTCGCCAGCACTGGGTCCTGCCCGCCGCGGGCTGCTACGGCGCTGCAGCTCCCCCAAAAGGCCCCCCGGGCCCCGCTATTTGGCGCTTCGGCAGTCGCCGTTGGCCCCCGCCAGCCTGAAAATCGAGCTGCCTCACGCGATCACTCAGAGGCGTCACCCCTTCACTCACTAGGCTTCCCGAGGCCATCGGTCCTCGCTCCTCAACTCTGTTCACGTCACCTCACTTTACCTCTACCTCCGTCCCTCCGCTCCCCCCTGCTTCTTCTTGATGCGTCCATCACGCCGGATGCCGTGGCCTCTACCTCGCAAACGTTTCCCCTGCGCCGCCAGCGCACCCGCGAGCACCCGACTCGCAAGTCACGATGCCGTCCAAGGCTAACAATGGCGTGGGCGTCCAGGTCGAGGACACCAAAATATGTGTCGTCATGGTCGGCCTGCCGGCGCGAGGCAAGAGCTACATTGCACAGATAGGTACGTGAGGTCGTCGCATGGCCCGGATCCATCCCCTGCGCCTTGTTGCTTGCGCGCTCGAGCCGACACGGCTGACGGGGTTTCTTCTTGTCTGTAGCGCAGCGCTATCTGCAATGGCTCTCCATTCCATCACAGACATTCAACGTCGGCAACTACCGGCGCAATGATGCGCCGCAGCCCACCGCCGACTTCTTCGACACTAACAATGCCGAGGGCGAGCGGAAGCGCCGTGCCGCCGCCGAGGCCGCCGTCGCAGACATGCTGGCCTGGTTCCGCGCCGGCGGCGTCGTCGGCATCCTCGACGCCACCAACTCGACGAAAGAGCGCCGCAAATGGGTCACGGAGATTTGCAGCGCCAACGGCGTCGAGGTGCTCTTCGTCGAGAGCAAGTGCGACGACGAGGACATCATCATGGCCAACATCCGCGACGTCAAGACGACGAGCCCCGACTACCGCGGCCAGGACCCGGAGGAGGCCGCGCTTGACTTTCGCAACCGCATCCGCAACTATGAGAAGATTTACAAGACGATTGATGCCGACGGCGACGAGGACGCGTACACGTACCTCAAGATCATGGACGTGGGCAAGCAGGTCATCATCAACCGCATCCAGGACTACCTCCAGAGCCGCATCGTCTACTACCTCATGAACCTCCACATCCGCCCCCGCTCCGTTTGGCTATCGAGGGTGAGTAGCGCATCTTTTTTACCATTCCGAACGTGGCTGGTTGCTGACTTGTGATGCACAGCACGGCGAATCCCTGTACAACCTGGACGGGCGAATCGGCGGAGACACGCTCCTGTCGCAGCGAGGTGAGCTCTACGCCAGGAAACTCCCCGAGCTGGCGCGGGAGTCTGTAGGAGTGAGTCTGCCCCGAAATCCCCATCTTCACCTATGCCCGGATTGCTAAACCTTGCATCGCAGGACGATCGCCCCCTGACGGTGTGGACGTCGACGCTCAAGCGGACAATTGCGACTGCACGTTTCCTGCCCCAGCACTACAACCAGCTGCAGTGGAAAGCCCTGGACGAGCTCGACTCGGGCGTCTGCGATGGACTGACGTATCAGGAGATCAAGGACCGTTACCCGGATGACTTTGCCGCACGTGACGAGGACAAGTACAACTACCGGTACCGCGGCGGTGAGTCGTACCGCGACGTGGTGATTCGGCTGGAGCCCATCATCATGGAGCTGGAGCGCAGCGAGGATATTCTCATCGTGACCCACCAAGCCGTGCTGCGATGCATCTACGCCTACTTCATGAAGAAGGACCAGGCCAAGAGCCCCTGGATGAACGTGCCGCTGCACACGCTCATCAAGCTGACGCCGAGGGCCTACGGGACGGAAGAGGTGCGGTACGAGGCTAACATCCCCGCTGTCAGCACCTGGCGCGGCAAAGGCAGCACGGCCAAGCACGAGAATCCCACTCCGGAGAGCCTCTGAGCGCCTGCTGGCATAAGCGGATGCGCATTTGATCGAGGAGCGACCCTGTACTCTCATCGTACGACGGATGACGAGAACTTACACGACTATGCATGACACTCGGTGGGTTGGCTACGAAAAAAAGACTCGTACGGGATACGAGGAGCATGGGATACGCATGACCTGGATGGGCGGCCGCCAAAACTACATGATCCCAGCCGCGGTGACGACTGTCTGGGGAGACATGCATGGATAGACGCATGTCGGTGATGGCGCTGACATGAACCTGTAACCTTTATTACTCTGCTTTCTTTATCCCCGTCCTTTCTCGGGATTGGACTGGGGCGGTGTTTTCGGAAATGCATGAAATGCTGGCAGGCAGCGGAGTCGCATAGGTGTTTAATGAAACCTTTACTCCGTACACTAAGCGAGATGAAGTGAGGTGACCACTGGTGTTCCTCGGACTGATGTCCGGAGCAATGTGGAGAGCTGGCGCGGGGGATCGGACACCAGTGGAGCCTGGACGGTCCGGATGTCGGACCGGGGCGGGACTCGTCACGATGGCTGGCCCCCCGTGATTCATCCGGGTGTGGCACGACGAAGCAACGGCCGCTGCACTCTTCCACGTCCACGCAGCTCTGATTCACGGACATGCGCCGCGCCAGCCGGCCCGCGTGACTGGTATATCCTCGCAGCCGGCCCTCGACCGCCCGCCCACCCTCTTCCTCCTCCACGGTTCCCCAAGCCAAGCCGAGACACGCACTCTTCCCCAAGCCAAGCCGGGACACGCGCTCTTCCTCAACATCTTGCCTCCTCGACCATAGGGCACCGCCCCGGACGCAATGTCGTTTTACTTCCAGCCGCCCATCTTCGCGGTCCGGCCGCGGGGCGTCGCGGTCGGCGGGTGGGTGTACGCGGCGTGCGTCCCGCAGCCGACGCCGATGGCTGTGGTCTACGCCCCGGCGCCGCCAGTCGTGCACGCGACGAGCTGCGTCCCCGTCCTGCAGACGGTGTACCTCCCTGCTCCGGCTCCTGCTCGTGCGGCGCCGCCACCGACGGCAGAGCCGCCGCGCCTCACGATCCGCGTCGTCTTCCACGGGCGCGCGCCGCCGCCGGCCCGCACGCCGTGGTGCCGCATCGCCGACGGCGGCTACGCGCG